>CAUYPK010000123.1:0-37777 GCA_963574355.1 Loris lydekkerianus | reverse complement strand
CCCTGGTTTCTCTCAGCAGTGAAGCAGGTTGGGGGGTCCTTCCTCCTAGAGCTTGTCTCATTAGTGAAGCAGTTTGTGGTCCTTCCTCCTAGAGCTTCTATCAGCAGTGAAGCTGGTTGGAGTGTCCTTCCTCCTAGAGATTCTCTCAGCAGTGAGGCAGGTTGTGGGGTCCTTCCTCCTAGTGCTTCTCTCAGCAGTGAAGCAGGTAGGGGGCTCCTTCCTTAAGAGCGTTTTTCATCAGTGAAGCAGGGTGGGGGGTCCTTCCTCAATGATTTCTCTCACCAGTAAAGCAGATTGGGGGGTCCTTCCTCCTAGAGCTTCTCTCAGCAGTGAAGCAGGTTGGGGGGGTCATACCTTATAGAACTTCTCTCAACAGTGATGCAAGTTTGGGGGTCCTTCCTCCTAGAGCTTCTCTAAGCAGTGTAGCAGGTTGGGGGGTCCTTTGTCCTAGAGCTTCTCTCAGCAGTGAAGCAGGTTGGGGGGGTCTTTCCTTCTACAGCTTCTCTCAGCAGTGAAGCAAGTTTGGGGGTCCTTCCTCCTAGAGCTTCTCTCAGCAGTGAAGCAGGTTGGGGGGGGTTCCTTCCTCCTAGAGCATCTCTCAGCAGTGAAGCAGGCTGGGGGTTCCTTTCTCCTATAGCTTCTCTCATCAGTGAAGCAGGTTGGGGGTTCCTTCCTCCTAGAGCTTCTCTCTGCAGTGAAGCAGGTTGGGGGGTCCTTCCTCCTAGAGCTTCTCTCAGCAGTGAAGCAGGTAGGGTGTTCCTTCCTCCTAGAGCGTCTCTCAGCAGTGAAGCAGGCTGGGGGTGCCTTCCTCCTAGAGCTTCTCTCATCAGTGAAGCAGGTTAGGGGTTCCTTCCTCCTAGATCTTCTCTCTGCAGTGAAGCAGGTTGGGGGGTCCTTCCTCCTAGAGCTTCTCTCATCAATGAAGCAGGTTGGGGGTTCCTTCCTCCTAGAGCTTCTCTCTGCAGTGAAGCAGTTTGGGGTGTCCTTCCTCCTAGAGCTTCTCTCATCAGTGAAGCAGGTTGGGGGGTCCTTCCTCCTAGAGCTTCTTTCAGCAGTGAAGCAGGTTGGGGGGTACTTTCTCCTGGAGCTTCTCTCAGCAGTGGAGCAGGTTGGGGGGTCCTTCCTCCTAGAGCTTCTTTCAGCAGTGAGGCAGGTTGGGGGGTCCTTCCTCCTAGAGCTTCTGTCAGCAGTGAGGCAGGGTGGGGGGTCCTTCCTCCTAGAGCTTCTGTCAGCAGTGATGCAGGTTGTGGGTCCTTCCTCCTAGAGTTTCTCTCAGCAGTGAAGCATGTTTGGGGGTTCTTCCTCCCTTGATTTCTCTGAGCAGTGAAGCAGGTTGGGGGGTCCTTCCTACCCTGGTTTCTCTCATCAGTGAAGCAGGTTTGGGGGGGTCCTTCCTCCCCTGGTTTTTCTCAGCAGTGAAGCAGGTTGGGGGTTCCTTCTTCCTATAGCTTCTCTCAGCAGTGAAGATGGTTGGGGGGTCCTTCTTCCACTGGTTTCTCTGAGCAATGAAGCAGGTTGGGGGGGTCCTTCCTCCCCTTGTTTCTCTCAGCAGTGAAGGAGGTTGGGGGGTCCTTCCTCCTTCACCTTCTCTCAGCAGTGGCTCATCACACACATTTGGGCTTTCTTGGGATTTTCTGGACTGCACAGGAGATGAAGGGTATGGGCTGATGGAGACTAGCCTCTAGAGTGTACAGAGGTTTAAGGGCAGAGGGGCCATAATACCAGTTATGTTGCCAACCTTACATCCAAAAATCCCGGAGAAATCAGCTGCACCTTTGCTGAGTTCCTTTACGCTGTGGTCTCAAACCTCATGTCACTCTCAAAGCCTGGCAACCCACGGATGCCTCCGCCGTTTGCTCTTCACCACCACTGCCCTGAGAACCCTGCAGTCACCACAGTCCCAAAGCCTATGGATTTGCCATTGAACTTGGTTGACAGGAGAGCTAGGCCAGTTGTCTGAGCACATCTCATTTCATATATGAGTTAGTGCTTTGTGCTAACATGGGACACAATAAATTCCAAGTCCCCCAAGAGAGAGAGCTGGTTTCATTCTACCTGCTTTTCTGCAGCAATCATTCCTTGATAAACTGTGTGAACTAGATTAAAGAGTAAATACATATATAACCACAATAACCATGTGTCCTAGTCGGGCGCGGTGGCTCACACCGGTAATCCCAGCACTGTGGGAGGCTGAGGAGTGAGATTTGCTTGAGCTCAGGAGTTCGAGACTTGCCTGAGGGACAGTGAGACCGTGAATCATGAAAAAAATGAAAAAACCCAGCCAGGCACGGTGGCAAGCGCCTGTAATTCCAGCGGCTTCCAGAGGCTGAGGCAGCGGGGTGCCCGCAGCCCGAGTCTGAGGTTGTGGTTAGCTACCACGCCCACTGCACTCTGCTCAGGGGCATAGGGTGCGACTGTGTCTCAATAACAACAACAAAAAATAATAACCATGTGTCCGAATTCCCATTGTGCCACCAGCTTAGTAGGAAACAACTAGAGAAAAAAGCTCTATTCTTCCCGTTCAGTCTTACTTGGCTTGAACAAGACTCCCTTCTTTGAGCTAGATGTTTACTGCCCCTGCCCATTTTCACTGCAGGTAAGCTATTCTCTTTCTGCTAGCTAGACAATATTGACCTACTGTTTTTTGTTTGTTTGTTTGTTTGTTTTTGTCATTCTCAGTAGCCAGAGGTTTGATGGGAAAGGCACAGCTCTTCAATGATGGTACATCAGCTCTTAGTTGTAATTTCTTTGAGATCAACTGAGCATCACTGCCAGGACAGACCACCACCAGACCATAATTCAAACAAAAACTAGGAGGTGATGGTAAAGGGCAGAGGTCAAGCACAGTGTGTGTATGTGGAATAGTAATTTCTGAAGATCTTCTTAGCTTCAGCATCAAGCTGAGTTGACCTCGGGTTTTTTAAATGATCAGGAGTATTTGTTTTGTTTTGTGTTTTCCCAAATGAGACACCAGAGAGTAGTGCAAAGAACATGTATTTTGTAGCCCAATAAACATCAGTTTGAAAATCACGCCGGATTTAACAGCAGTGTAGTGGAATACTTAGAAGCTGGTGAGAACTGGGTTTAGAGTTCTCAGCTACTTACATTATTTTGTGAACTAGGATATGTTTCTCAACCTTCCTGACCTTCTGTTTCCTTATTTTTGTAAGGTGGGAGTGAATGGTAGGTGTAACTGCTCCAAAGGCTTGGGGCCCCAGGCTCTGACAGCCTCGAGCCCTGCGCGTGAAGCCTGGCTGCGCGTCCAACCACACCAAGAGTCACCTTGCCTGGCTGCGCGTCCAACCACACCAAGAGTCACCTTGCCTGGCTGAGCGTCCAACCCCACCAAGCGTCACCTTGCCTGGCTGCGCGTCCAACCCCACCACGAGTCACCGTGCCTGGCTGCGCGTCCAACCACACCACGAGTCACCTTGCCTGGCTGCGCGTCCACCCACACCACGAGTCACCTTGCTTCTCTGACCCTCATCTGCCTTCTCAACTTCAGCTCCTGTGCACAGTGCTCAGAGGACCATCACAGAATGCAGACGAGGGGTTCTGGCACATGGTGGCTCTGCAGAAAAGATGATTGCTGTAATCTTAGTACCAGCAGCTAGATTCATACTAGCACTGTAATATTCAAATTAATTAATATGAGCATTAGAGAAAGCAGTTCTAGTAATCAAGAAAAATGTGGGTAAGAGAGATGATGCATCCCAAACCTAGATCTAGTCCAGAAAACTGAACTTCAGAAGTACTTTTTCTTATTCTGCGTTTTTCAAATCAAACGGAAGCTTTCCTTGACTCTCACAGCTTCCGTTTCCTTTCTGCCCTTTGGAGGCCTTTAATCTCCTACTTCCAGGTTGATTTTAAGAAGCAAGCCACAGTGCTGGTGCCTGCCCTCAATCCTCTGCTGGAGTGATTTCAGTTTCCTCTAAAATAATAGACTTTTTCCCCTCACTCTTATTTACTATGCACAGATGCGGAAGGAGAATTACTCAAGTTTTGCAATAAAAATAAGCTCGGCTTTGCAAGCACCTGCTTTCCGCTGTTTAATAATGCCAAGCTCCTTTTTTCTATGTGCTTCTGTTTACTCTTCCACAAATTATTTTTGTTCTCAGTTGACAAAGATAAATGATAGGATTAATATATATTGAAGAAGTCCCTGTGAGCAGCGCGCCAGCCCCGAGGAAGGGTGGGTGTTATTTCCCTCAGGTAAGGCAACACAGCACACTGGATTAAGAGTCATTTGCTGTGGGGCTTATGACTGATCAGGGTCCATTAGTGGTACACCATTTATGAAAATTGCTTTTTCTTAAATAAAAATTAGAATGACTTTCATTACTTTGTCAGGACCTAGCCACACCAACTCCATTTTCCCCCACGGGAGAATAAAATACCAATGGCAAGCCTTAGATTTTATATTTAACCTCAAAGCAATTTTCAAACTGTTGAAAGTAACAGTGAAAAAAAAATAAAACCATATGGCCAGGATTTCATTCTCTACGATTCAGAGACGCTGCTGTACTATGAGTGCTGAAAACTCTAAAAACATAAATTAATACAAGAAACCACATAAGAAGATTATTGTGAGAAAAATGAGTAAAGTGACTCCAAGTAGAGATTCTGCAAAACGTGGTGTAACTGAACTCTTTCAAGACCATGGTATTTTTGTTTTCATCTTAAAGAATCTTTGTGAGTAATGAAAGTAATATTTTCAAAAATCAAAGTAAAGATGTATCTTTCCATTATTGAGCCTAGTAACTCACTCGATGGGGATGACGTGCAGTGAGCAGATGCCTGCATCCTTGGGCTGCCCCACTGCTCTATAGAGGACTGATTTGTCCTCGTTTGGGACTGTGTCCATTATTGTTGTTCTTAAATAATTGCTAAGATTAAAGACTATGTAAAATTTACACAGATTTTATTTAAAAGGCATTAACATGTTAATAAAAGGTATGGAACATGTGCATTATTTACTAGAATGAAAATTTATTTTGCCTTTCCTGCTCAGTGTGTGGATAAAGCAATTTTATTTCTTGTATTTCCGCCTTGCGTTTTGGGGTGGGAGTTGCTGTTAGGCCGACATCTTCAACACAAAGAACAGAACTGTGGATTTGGGATGAGACGATGTCACAGTGATTGCAAAGTCATGAGTATCCAAGAGAACTGGGGTGGGGATCACGTGATGATCAGAAAAGAGCAAGAAAACTCCGGGTGTTCAGGACCTTGGGGGTGAGGTGAGAATAAAACATGGTTCTACCTCAAGTTAACTTACGGGAACCAAATTTCTCTTAAAGCTGGAGAAGCTATGAGCCCTCTGTGTTAGGAAGTGGAGATTCTGAAGTTGCACGGGGCTCTGACACCCAGACAGGCCAGGGGTTGTCATATGTGACCTTAGCATTTCTGTTGAGTAGAAACAGTGCTGGTTTGTCAAAGCACCCTTAGGAAGGGTGAAGGGACGTCCCCCTGCCAGGCCTTGCTCCTGCCTCTCCCCACATTACCCAGCTCACAGACACTTACATCCCGAAGTCACCAACGTCCACCCTGGCATGTGGGCCAGGTTAACATAGATAATATACACCCTGCCTGAGGAGCTGGGGAAGGAATAGGATGATCATAAACCCCACAAAATTCTGATTCAGTGATTTTGCGACTTTAATGGCACCCAAGTTTACAAAGCTTGGGCTGGATCCTTAGACGATCACACCAAGGTAAATTTCTAATGGCTTCTTTATAATCTGTGTCCTCACACCTAGTTGTCCACATGAATTTCCCAACCTTGTCCTAGAAGATTTGACTAATGGCCAACTTCATTAGAAAGTCACGTTCGTTAGAGGCTAACAGCTGACTGTTTGTGGAACTCGTGGGCAACACGGGGGTGTGAAATATCAGATGAACCACCCCCAGATTTTTTTTAAATGAGGCCATTTAGTGCCACATTTACTCAACATGTAAGGAGAGACTGAAGCCAGTGGTGGCTTGTTCAGTTTAGAAACATAGAATTGTTCTCTCTACCAGCCTTTCCAAACCAGCAAGACAGAGGGACTTAAGCCAATTCAGAGCTTTCTGTGCAAGAAATTGGAAATCTGCTGTGTTTCAGAATGCGGTCGAGATTCCAGGTGGCAAAATGAGATACATAGTTATGAACCCTTCCCATCTAGCACCTGTGACTCCTAACATTAGTATTCACTGGTAGCGTGGCATCCCGTGTGGATGGCAGGAATGACACTGCGGGAAGAGGCTCTGGTCTCATTCCTAAGAGCTGTTTTGCAAACCATCACTGCCGGCTCAGTGGACCACCAAGGTCACACCTGATCAACCTCTGGGCTGTCAAGGTGTCAGGACCTGTTGAAAGCTTTAGAAGCTCCTCCTTCTAATGCATCTTCTTATCACTGAACGTTTAAATATCCAGGAGCCCTAAGCACCCCCAACCCTACATATCCTCCTGATATGGGTTTCTTATACATATAACTGGAAAAATAAAACCTCCCTATAGCTGCTGTCCTACCCTCCCAACCCCATCCTCTCTTCTCTGCCCTCTCCTTTCTCCAGCAGAGCAAAGCAGACTAGATTTATAACGGGGAGGGACTGGAAAACCTGGAAAACCTCTCAGGGACTGTGAGTTCTCGCCTTTCTACTTCCTAAGCCGCAGGTGCTGCTGTGGGTCCCTCAGGGCTCAGTGTGCCCACACCTGGGAGCCTGGGAGAAAGGCAGTGTGAAGGATGCCTGAGCAGGCTTCCCAGCTCATCTGCACTTCTCCTGGCCTCCAGCAGACAGGTGTGCAAGTAACAGCCTGAGAAAGTTCCAGATGCTCCGCTGTGGGGCTGTAGGCATCTCCTCACATCAGATCCCACAGACACACAGCTCAGCCTCGACATAGTTAATTCTGTTTGGTTGACCCCAAACCCCTTTGTTCCAGGAAGTCCCCTGAGCCCACACTGGGCCTGGTCTCAATTGCCTGCCCCAGGGGCACCCTGCCTCCCTCTGGTGACACTGAGTTGTAGCCAGTAGTCAGTAGCGTGAGTTTGCTAATCAGTGTGGGGGTGGGGCTGCTACATCATTGGTTCTCAGTGAATATCTGCTTAATAAACTAATGAATTAATGAATGAATGAGCTTGTAAGTGGCCACTGTGTGTGCAAATGTCTGACATGTAAGAGCTGAGTGATTATCCATTTTCGTGTTTCTGCATGTTACCACAGTGCGCGGGGCACACGGTACCTCTACATATTATACACACACACACACACACACACACACACACACATGCGTGTGTGTGCATATATATACACACACATCTACATATACGTGTGTATAGTACATATACATACGGATGTGTGTGGATATACATGTACACACATACACACACAAAGCCGGTTTTGTCTGGATGACGGGTGACTCACAAAGCCATGTGGCCCGAAGCTCACAGTAGAGGCTCATGCATCAACTTGTCCTTCAGTTGTTTGAACAAGGAACCCCAGCCTCCCCCCTCATCAGCATGTACTCAGTGGCAAGTCTGTGCAGCTTGCCCTCTGACGGGGACTCTCCACTGCAACGGTGTGTGCATTTGACCTGTCAGTGTGGGTAGGAGTGTTCCTGTCACTAGGAGCTGTTCAGGGGTACAAGACTAGAGATGAGTTCTGTCCACAGCCGCTGGCCAATACTGGGTCAGTCCCTGAGCATCTATTCTGGGCTGGAGCCAGGAATAAGGTGTTTAGAGAGTGTTTAGTAAATTTCCTCTTAGATAAAGTTCCAGATAAATTGTAAATACTTTGGAAAGTTGCAGTTGCTTCTTATGAGCAGAACAGAACATGCAGCATTTTCTGTGAGAAGCCCTCACCTTGGGTCAAGGGAATCGTAATTAAAAAATATGTATTCTTTCTTGCAGTAGGACTACATCCAAATCATGACACATAAAATAAAAACATGCATTACTCCATTTCAAGGGAAGACCTATTATACCCAATTCTGCTACCCTCAACTTCTCCTTGTGTGCAGCCCCCAGGGCATTCTCCTGCTGGGTAGCTCCACCTCCACCCTGGGCTTAGAGAAGGTGGAGGCAGATGGGTAGCTCCACCTCCACCCTGGGCTTGGAGAAGGTGGAGGCAGCTGGGCTCACCAAGCTACATGGAGGGTAGTACTGGACAGTGTCTTTCCTATGGCCGTCCCATCCCATTCTTAGAATTATTAGACTGTGTTCTATGTGACATTGTAGTATTAGGTCACATTGGACCACAACTTTCTCATTATTATTTTGGATTCTATGGAAATCTTACAAAATTTATGAATGTCTTATTCTATATATCTGTAAGCTTTGTGACAGCAGCAACTGCCACACTGAACTGGCATTGAAGCTGGTATGCCTGGTGTGGTAGAAAGTGTGCTAAGTTGGGGGTTAGGTTCCTACCCTCAGTGCTGGCCCCCAGGTCACTGCAGTGGGACCCTCAGCCTCCTGGATTCCTGTCTCTTCACATACAAAGGGGGAGGTGTGGACTAGCCAAGATTTACAACCCTGGAGGGTCCTCAGAATCACCCAGATGTGAATTACCTGCAAGTAATGTCCAATTCAAGTCCCCACATCCAGGAAATTGGGGCCCAGATGGACTAGAAAGGATTTTTTCTTTTTTCTGGATGGGATTGAAGGACACCTGCAGCTGAAGAAATTTAGGATGGTGAGGATATCAAGCCCAATGTTGTAGGTGAGGTTGACTCAAAGTGAGCTTTAAAAATGTAGAGAAGATTTCAATAAGCAGAAATAGGTGAGGGTTTTGGGGGGGGGGGGAGAAATAAATAAATAGGCAAAGTATGAGCAGGGAAAAGTGAAGTTTCATGGATGGTGCTCGAGGCGGGGTGTCCAGCAGCCCTCTGCTGTAGAAGCTGAGGGTTTCTGTGGAGTGAGGAACACAGCAGAAAGGCTGACCAGATCCAGGGCTCATCTTGATGGAGATGATAAACCTCCAGGAAGGTGGGAGGGCCTTGCCTCACGCAGCTCCTCCCTGGACTGCTCACCAGATGGTCTCATTCAATCTCCATTCCTCCTTTGCCTAGTTTTATTCTTCTTTATTTTTACTTTATTATACTATGCTGTTTTATAAGCCACCTCAGGAAAACCTCTTACTTTTGACAGACAGGACCATGAGAGTAAACTAATCAATTTTAAAAATCCATAGGCTTTTAATCAAGAATTGGGGTTTATGAGATCTCGCTGGAGGCCAGCTACATGGGATGTGCCTCTTAGGGTACACTCAACCTGAGCTTGAGAAATTTAGGAAAAAGATGATGATCAGAATCAACCTTGTGGGTAAAGTTGACTTAAGCAGAGCCTTGAAAATCTGACAAAATGTGAATAATTAGGAATTTTAATTTCTGTGCCTGACCATTCCCTTGGCTGAGAGCAGGAGAATGGTCAGGCACAGAACCTGGCCACACCCATCAAAGCTGGCCAGCATGTGTGGCAATAGCCAGGAATTTCTACCAAGGGAAAAAATTCATTTGGGGTGATCATTTGGGGTGATCGAGTGTTCTATACCTTGATCAGGGTCGTGGCTACAGGGCAGATACATTTCTCAAAGCTCATCATACATGTGAATCTGTGTCCATGTAAAGGTCACACACACACACATGCACACACACGCACACACGTGTGCACACACACATACACACATGCACGTGCACACATGCACACACACACATGCACACACTTTCTGTCACTTGTGAACTCCTAGTTGAAGTAAGGAGTTCATCCTCAATAAAGTTAGAGATAACATGTTGGCAAATCGGCAAATCTTAAAAGCTAGAAGTGGTAGAAAGCTAAGAAGCATTGATAAGATACACGTTAACTTGTTCTAAGGTTCTGCATCTGATGAGGATGATTGAAAGAACTTGGTCTGACTTCAGGCAGACACCTGGTAGGAAGCAACACTGGGGCCCAGAGGAAGCACAGGCCTCAGTGGTGCTGGGAGTCGGAGCAGGAAGACTGAAGTCCAGGAGGAAAGGAGACAGGCAAGGGCAGGCCAGAGGCCCTGCTATGGGGCTGTGTTTGCATCCCCTGAAACTCTCTGTGGCCCTGCAGTGAGTGGTCTTATAAGCCTAAATCAGCTCTGATTCTGCATCCATCGTGTGGAGCCAGAGTGGTTAGACAGTGTCACCTGCTCCACGAGGCAGCCTCCAGGGCACAGGCAGCAGCAGGCAGTGAGGTCAGGTCAAGAAGTAACATGCCGTGGGCCTTTAGATCTCTGTTTAATACCATGTAATGTATAAGTAAATAAACTCATGAACATTTTAATAACAAAAATCACAATGAAATGACTTCACATCACTGACAGTCCCACCTGAAGAGATCACTGCCCAGCCCACGGAGAAAAGGCAGATCAGCTATGAACTGTTTATTTTCCAACCTGGCCTGGAAATTGGAGCTTCCCTGGGCACCCAAGATACTGGTCACACACCCTTGGCACTTTTACCTAATGGTTCTCAAGTCTATCTGCAAATTAGCGCCATTGGTTTCAAATAATGCAAATGCTGGGCCCCTCCTAAAGAGACTCTGATTCAACTGTTCCATAGCGGGGCCAGAAATAAGTACTTTATTTTATCCCAAGGTAAATTTAGTGGACACGCATCAACACCAATCCTTGTCTGCATTCTTGGAATTTAGGTTATGGAAACATAGGAGGAGAGAGAACTGATTCCCACAAAGGTTAACACAGCCCCCCTGGGTCAGAGGTTACAGAGCCTAACGAGTCTGTGAAACAAGGAAGGACAGCACCTCCTCCCCTCAAAGGCCTCTCTGCCCACTTCCTCTCTCTTTCCCTGCTGCTGACTTCTGGGGGTACCCGTGGACACATGTGGATCCTCCACCGCCTCCCCTCAAGGGCCCCCTCTGCCCACTTCCTCTCTCTTTCCCTGCTGCTGACTTCTGGGGGTACCTGTAGGCATGTGTGGATCCTCCACCGCCTCCCCTCGAGGGCCCCCTCTGCACACTTCCTCTCTCTTTCCCTGCTGCTGACTTCTGGGCGTACCTGTGGGCATGTGTGGATCCTCCACCGCCTCCCCTCGAGGGCCCCCTCTGCACACTTCCTCTCTCTTTCCCTGCTGCTGACTTCTGGGGGTACCTGTGCTCACGTGTGGAATCTGCACCACCTCCCCACGACGTCCTGCTTTGCCTATTTCCTCTCTCTTTTTCTGTTGCTGGCATCTAGGGTACCTGTTGGCATGTTTGGATCTCTATTCTCAGAACATTTTGAGCCCCATGCTTGGTTTTTGCTCTCAGAAGTCAAGAACAAGGTTCTCAGTCCCCTTTGTCAGACTTAGCTATAGGGGAGTTGGCTTTCCCAGGTCATACTGGCACCCCACAATGCCTCATGTTGGAGACAAATGTCTATTTTTGGCAGACAGAAAGCTCCACTTACATTTCTTCATTACAAAATAAGAAAAAAGATCAGCTTCAACTACTGTCCCTTCCAACCTTTCAGCCTAGGCTCCCAAACAACCTGCACAACATGCTGTGGGGCAGTCTTGTTGTCTCCTTGCCATCAGCTACTGGACCTGCTGCCCACCTCTGGGCCAGCCCTTAACATTTGCCTTTCACTGCACACCAGTGCAGTTCACAAACCTGGTGCCTGCCAAACTGATCTTTTAATTGATTATCTCCCATTTAATTGATTATTTCTCCAGAATCCTGTGCCTTTGCTCACACCACTTCCCTGTATTCAGAAAACTTAACTCTCTACCATATGTGCAAGTCTTTCTTCTCCCAGTGACCTCATAAAAGGCCTGCCTCTCCGTCTGACACTGCTCTGGAGAGCACTTTCTGATCCACCTTCTTCTTATTATTTGTCTGTCTCTTCCTGCCCCGGGGGCTTGGCCTTCACCCTGCTATGCAGTCTCCCTGCTCTGTCTCACAGCCTGCTCCTTCAAAAGTCTCAGCCTCTTCCCATGGTCCCGGTGACACTGACGCATCACTCTGGTTCACTGTCTTCCATTGTGCATTGCCACGGGAAACCATCTTGATTTTCTGTTTCTTTGCATGTTGTTGGTGTTGCCCCAACTTAACATGGGCTCAATGGGATCCAGAACATGGTCTTGCTTACTACTCTACCCCCAGCATGTAGTACAGTACAAGGACACAGTAGAGTCCCCATTGATATTAGTGCAGTGAACTAACACATACGAGAGTGTCGGTGTCCATGCCAGACACAGTTGCTGTCCTCCATGCGGCAGCTTTTTGAGGTTACAGTCCAGCCCCTACAAGACTCTGGACACATCTGATTATCTGTCCTCTTTTCTGCTGAGGCCCTCATTCATCCAATGGGTGGACAGAGGTTTCAGAGAATTGCTAATGAGTAGCAGATGTTCAGGAAAGAGGTGAATCTCACACAAGACTCTTTTTGGGTGTCCAGTGGCCAAGTTGTGTGGTTTATGGAGTGAAGACCACCGTCTTGGTGCAGTGTGAGATGGGCTTTTCTCAAAACCAAAGAGTACAAGTCTGCAATAAGATTGAGTCGCCAGACTTTACACATTGATTAACACATGCATCGAAATCTAGACCAGGGATCAGCTCTACACCCTGAACTCCCTGTGCACCACAATCTAGAGTAGAAATCAGCTTTACACCCTGATCTCCATGTGCATCACAATCTAGACCAGGAATCAGCTTCACACACTGATCTCCATGTGCATAACAATCTAGACCAGGGATCAACTTCACACCCTAATCTCCGTGTGCATTGAAATCTAGACCAGGGATCAGCTTCACACCCTGATCTCCGTGTGCATCACAATCTAGACCAGGGATCAGCTCACACCCTGATCTCCATGTGCATCGAAATCTAGACCAGGGATCAGCTTCACGCCCTGATCTTCATGTGCATCACAATCTAGACCAGGGATAAGCTTCACACCCTGATCTCTGTGTACATTACCATCTAGACCAGGGGTCAGCTTCACACTCTGATCTCCATGTACATCACAATCTACAGTAGGAATCAGCTTTACACCCTGATCTTCGTGTGCATCACAATCTGGACCAGGGATCAACTTTACACCCTGATCTCCATGTACATCACAATCTAGACCAGGGATCAGCTTTACACCCTGATCTACTTTTACATCACAATCTAGACCAGGGATCAGTGTCACCCTGATCTCCATGTGCATCACTATCTAGACCCAGGATCAGCTTCACAGCCTTATCTCCATGTTCATCAAAATCTAGCCATGGGGTCAGCTTCACACCCTGACCTCCATGTGCATCACCATACAGACCAGGGATCAGCTTCACACCCTGATCTTCGTGTGCATCACAATCTAGACCAGGAATCAGCTTCACACTCTGATCTACATGTGCATCACAATCTAGATTAGGAATCAGCTTCACACCCAGGTCTTCGTATGCATCACTATTTAGATCCGTGATAAGCTTCACACCCTGATCTCTGTGTGCATCACAATCTGGACCAGGGATCAGCTTTACACCCTGATCTTCGTGTACATCACAATCTAAAGTAGGAATCAGCTTTACACCCTGATCTCCATGTACATCACAATCTAGAGTAGGAATCAGCTTTACACCCTGATATCCGTGTACATCACAATCTAGAGTAGGAATCAGCTTTACACCCTGGTCTCTGTGTACATCACAATCTAGACCAGGGATCAGCTTTACACCCTGATCTCCGTGTACATCACAATCTAGAGTAGGAATCAGCTTCACACCCTGATCTCCGTGTACATCACAATCTAGACCAGAGATCAGCTTTACACCCTGATCTCCGTTTACATCACAATCTAGACCAGGGATCAGCTTTACACCCTGATCTCCATGTGCATCACAATCTAGACCCAGGATCAGCTTCACACCCTGATCTCCGTGTGCCTCAAAATCTAGAGCAGGGGTCAGCTTCACACCCTGACCTTCATGTGCATCACCATATAGATCAGGGGTCAGCTTCACACCCTGATCTCTATGTGCATCACAATCTAGACCAGGGATCAGCTTTACACCCTAATCTCCATGTACATCACAATCTAGAGTAGGAATCAGCTTTACACCCTGGTCTCCATGTACATCACAATCTAGACTAGGGATCAGCTTTACACCCTGATCTCCATGTGCATCATGATCTGGACCAGGGATCAGTGTCACACCCAGATCTCCATGTGCATCATGATCTAGACCCAGGATCAGCTTCACACTCTCATATCCGTGTGCCTCAAAATCTAGACCAGGGGTCAGCTTCACATTCTTATCTCCGTGTGCATCACAATCTAGACCAGGGGTCAGCTTCACACCCTGATCTTTGTGTGCATCACTATCTAGACTAGGAATCAACTTGACACCCTTGTCTTCGTGTGCATCACAGTTTAGACTAGGAATCAGCTTCACACCCAGGTCTTCGTGTGCATCACTATCTAAATCTGGGATAAGCTTCACACCCTGATCTCTGTGTGCATCACAATCTAGACCAGGGATCAGCTTGATCTCTGTGTACATCACAATCTAACCAGGGATCAGCTTTACACCCTAACATCCGTGTACATCACAATCTAGACCAGGGATCAGCTTTACGTCCTTATCTCCCGGTGCAGCACAATCTAGAGCACGATTCAGCTTTACATCCTGATCTCTGTATGCATCACAATGTAGACCAGAAATCAGCTTTAAACCCTGATCTCTGTGTGCATCACCATCTAGAGGAGAAATCAGCTTCACACCCTGATCTCCGTGTGCATCACAATCTAGACCAGGGATCAGCTTACACCCTGATCTCTGTGTGCATCACACTCTAGACCAGAGATCAGCTTCATAAACTGATCTCCATGTGCATCACAATCTAGAGTAGGAATCAGCTTTACACTCTGATCTCTGTGTGCATCACAACCTAGACTAAAAATCAGCTTCACATCCTGATCTCCATGTACATCACAATCTAGACCAGGAATCCGCTTCACACCCTGATCTCATGTACCTTACAATCTAGACAAGGGATCAGCTTTGCACCCTGATCTCTGTGTGCATCACAATCTAGACCAGAGATCAGCTTCACACCCTAATCTTCGTGTGCATTACAATCTAGACCATGGATCAGCTTTACACCCTGATCTCCATGTGCATCACAATGTAGACCAGGGATCAGTTTTACACCCTGATCTCTGTGTGCATCACAATCTAGACTAGGAATCAGCTTTACACCTGATCTCCATGTACATCACAATCTAGACCAGGGATCATCTTCACTCCCTGATCTCCGTGTGCATCACAATCTAGAGTAGGAATCAGCCTTACACCCTGATCTCCGAGCATCACAATTTAGACCAGGGATCAGCTTCACACCCTGATCTCTATGTGTATCACAATCTAGACCAGGGATCATCTTTACACCCTAATCTTCGTGTACATCACAATCTAGAGTAGGAATCAGCTTTACACCCTGGTCTCCATGTACATCACAATCTAGACCAGGGATCAGCTTTACACCCTCATCTCTGTGTACATCACAATCTAGAGAAGGAATCAGCTTTACACCCTGGTCTCTGTGTACATCACAGTCTAGACCAAGGATCATCTTTACACCCTGATCTTCATTTACATCACAATCTAGACCAGGGATCAGTGTCACACCCTGATCTCCATGTGCATCATGATCTAGACCCAAGATCAGCTTCACACCCTGATCTCCGTGTGCCTCAAAATCTAGACCAGGGATCAGCTTCACACCCTTATCTCTGTGTGCATCACAATCTAGGCCAGGGGTCAGCTTCACAACCTGACCTCCATGTGCATCACTATATAGACCAGGGATCAGCTTCACACCATGAATTTCATGTGAATCACAATCTAGACCAGGAATCATCTTCACACCCTGATCTTCGTGTGCATCACAATCTAGACCAGGAATGAGCTTGACACCCTTGTCTTCGTGTGCATCACAATCTAGACTAGGAATCAGCTTCACACCCAGGTCTTCATGTGCATCACTATCTAGATCTGGGATAAGCTTCACACCCTGATCTCATGTACATCACATTCTAGACCAGGTATCAGCTTGATCTCTGTGTACATCACAATGTAACCAGGGATCAATTTTACACCCTAATCTCCATGTACATCATAATCTAGACCAGGGATCAGCTTTACACCCTTATCTACCAGTGCAGCACAATCTGGAGCAGCAATCAGCTTTACACCCTGATACCTGTATGCATCACAATCTAGACCAGAAATCAGCTTTAAACCCTGATCTCTGTGTGCATCACCATCTAGAGTAGAAATCAGCTTCACACCCTGATCTCCATGTGCATCACAATCTGGACCAGGGATCAGCTTCACACCCTGATCTCTGTGTGCATCACAATCTAGACCAGGGATCAGCTTCACACCCTGATCTCTGTGTGCATCTCACTCTAGACCAGAGATCAGCTTCACACCCTAATCTCCGTGTCCATCAGAATCTAGACCAGGGATCAGCTTCACACCCTGATCTTCATGTGCATCAAAATCGAGAGTAGGAATCAGCTTTACACCCTGATCTCTGTGTGCATCACAATCTAGACTAGAAATCAGCTTCACACCCTGATGTCCATGTACATCACAACCTAGACCAGGAATACACTTCACACCCTGATCTTCATGTATATCACAATCTAGACAAGGTATGAGCTTTACACCCTGATCTCTGTGTGCATCACAGTCTAGACCAGAGATCAGCCTCACCCCCGATCTCCATATACATCACAATCCAGACCAGGAATCAGATTCACACCGTGTTCTCCGTGTATATCACAATCTAGACCAGGGATCCACTTCACACCCTGATCTTCGTGTGCATCACAACCTAGACAAGGAATCAGCTTCACACTCTGATCTACATGTGCATCACAATCTTGACTTGGAATCAACTTTATGCCCTGATCTCTGTGTATGTCACAATCTAGACTAGAAATCATGTTCACACCCTGATCTCCCTGTACATCCCAATCTAGACCAGGAATCAGCTTCACACCATGATGTCCGTGTACATCACAATCTAGACCAGGGATCAGCTTCACATTGTGATCACCGTGTGCATCACAATCTAGACCAGGGATCAGCTTCACAACCTGATCTGCGTGTACATCACAATCTATACCAGGGATCAGCTTCACACCCTGATCTTCGTATATATCACAATCTAGACCAGGGATCAGGCTCGCACCCTGATCTTTGTGTACATTACAATCTAGACCAGGGATCAACTTCACACCCTGATCTCCGTATGCATCGCAATCTAGACCAGGGATCAGCTTTACACCCTGATTTCCGTGTGCATCACAATCTAGACCTGGGTTCAGCTTCACACCCTGATCTCCGTGTTCATCACAATCTAGACCAGGGGTCAGCTTTACAACCTGATCTATGTGCACATCACAATCTAGACCCGGGCTCAGCTTCACACTCTGATCTTCGTGTACATCACAATCTAGACCAGGGATCAGGCTCGCACCCTGATCTTCGTGTACATTACAATCTAGACCAGGAATCAGCTTTACACCCTGATCTCCATATGCATCACAATCTAGACCAGGGATCAGCTTCATACCCTGAACTCCGTGGGCATCACAATTTGGGCCAGGGATTAGCTTCACACCCTGTTCTCCCTGTACATCACAATCTAGACCAGGGTTCAGCTTCACACTCTGGTCTCCAGTTGCATCGCAATCTAGACCAGAGATCAGTTTCACCCCCTGATCTCCGTGTGCATCACAGTCTAGACCAGGGATCAGCTTCATACACTAATCTCTGTGTACATCACAATCTAGACCCAGGATCAGCTTCACACCCTGATCTCTGTGTGCATCACCATCTAGACCAGAGATCAGCTTCACACCCTGATCTCTGTGTACATCACAATCTAGACCAGGGATCAGCTTTTCACACTGGTCTCCATGTGCATTGCAATCTAGACCAGGGATCAGCTTCACACCCTGGTCTCCACGTGCATCACAATCTAGACCAGGGATCAACTTTACACCCTGGTATTTATGTGCATTGCAATCTAGACTAGGGATCAGCTTCACACCCTTATCTTCATGTTCATCACAATCTAGACCAGGGATCAGCTTCACACCCTGGTCTCCACATGCATCGCAATCTAGACCAGGTATCAACTTTACACCCTGACTCTGCATGCAATGTAATCTAGACCAGGGATCAGCTTTACACACTGGTATGCATGTACATCACCATCTAAACCAGGCATCTGGAAACCAGGACCTGTGTAACAGATCCAGCCAGCACTTATTTCCTATTATCGGGGAGATCAGATGGTTTTTATGTTTTTAAATGGGTACATTTTAGACACTTTTATGAATACCTTGATGATAGTTTTTACTTTTCCCTCTTGACCTACAAGCCTAAAATATTTATTCTCTATTTGAAGTGTTGAAGACAATTGGAATTATCTTCCAAAAATATTACAAAACAAATGGATGTCTCATGATTTGCTTCTGAAGAGGGACCATGCCCAGGATGGAGTGAACATACATATAGCTCCTATTCACTGTAAGGAGAGCTATAGGTCCTAAACAATGTTCAGACAGAGAAGAGATATCCGCGCCACCCCAGGAGCAGCTGGTGTGCTCAGAAAGCATGTTCTCCAGTCAGAGCCAGCATGGTGCCAACATTACAGGCATGTCCATCCCTGCTTAACAGTACTTTCCTTGCTGGCTGTGCATACTCACAGGCAGACAGAGACCCAGGTTTTCCTAGTGGGACCACCAGTGCCATGCAGAGTGTCCTACCTACGCGTGTCTGCTAGAGTCTCCATAGAGTAATGCCTGTGTTGGGGGGATTGGGGCGTGGTCAGTCAGGTTTACTAACGTCCCTGGCATTTTACCTAACATACATTTTGCATCCTCCCCACACTGCAAGGCAATAGTGTACTTTAAAAAACAAAAACCAGGGTGGTACCTGTGGCTCAAAGTCTCAAAGGAGTAGGGCGCCAGCCCCATATACTGGAGGTGGCAGGTTCAAACCCAGCCCTGGCCAAAATAAAAACCAGAAACTACTCACCACATCTCAACTGTAGTTCAAGTCAAATGCAACAAATATCTGCATTGCCTGCCCAAATCCGTGACTTTTGAAACCATAATAATAAAAATGTCCTGGTAATTTTGTTATTGAGATAAAATGGATTTTTAGTCTAGACAGAGAAGATGGTCGAGGAATTGGACTTAAATGTTATCCCCGTTCAGATAAGGGAATCAAAGAACCGACTCAGAGGGAGGCCTGTGCCTCGTTTGGAAGTCGCTGTGTGTTGGAGGTCATGGCCTGGCCCCCCTCTGGAGGCAGCAGGAGGCACCAGGCACTTCGCCCTGCACTGGGCTCTTAAAAGTCCAATTTCTAAACCAAATGAAGGCCTGGTCTGAAGCAAGAAAACGTTTGGAGTAACTCTAATTTCACCGGAAGGTACGTGTGTAAATGGTGTATTTTTGATGAGTAAACCATTCACGTCACTGGGTCTCTTTATACCTGGAAACTCTTTAGAAGTAACTGGGTCCTTGATTCTTTACATCCTGTGCTGTGTTTCCAGTCTTTCACTTGCACATCTCATTTCAACTCTAAACTATATGAGAGGGTATTTAACGTAGAAAAACTTCTCACAATTAAATGACTGATATTATAATGCCTGGGTTTAACAGTCTGTGTGCTTTCTGTTCGACAGCACAGTCTGTCTGAAATACGTGAAGCAGAACTGTAAACAGACATACCGGAGTTGTTTTAAGCCCTCGATTGTCCAGCATCTAGTTTTGAACACACTGTTCCCTGATGCACCTGGTTCTGAGCAGTCACCCAAGAGCTAAGGTGGAGCCTCCCACTGGGGGCCCTTGTGCATTTTCAGAAATAAAAACAAGTACTCCGTATTGTGCTGTCAAAGACGTGTATGTCCTGTCATGGACTCATAGTTCTCCTCCCAGTTTGAACAAATGTTACCAGTTTCAGGGCTTTTGGAATTATTACCAGATAATAATGTCACCAGCCCTCTGGGTTTAGAAAACAATACTTGAGGTAAGCGGTTTCTGATCTCCGGCTAATCCCAGATAATTGCTTTCAGGCTTCACCGGGAATCTGACATTCTCAATGCTGGATTCACTGAATGGGTTACTGGAAAGGGGCTGCTGGGGGAACTTTTCACCTCTACTAACAAATCTATTTTTATCAGAAGTTCTATTGCAGAAGTGCCCTTTACCTCTGTGACTACCAACTGCTGGTTCCCTGTCAGAATCAGATTCTCTTAATGAGGGGTTCTGAGAGAGTCTCACACAACTCCCAGCTCCTTCCTTCCTTCCTGTCTCCCTCCCTTTCCTTCCTGCCTTATTCTTCCTCTGTCTCTCCTTCCTTCCTTCCTTCTTTCCTTCCTTCCTTCCTTCCTTCGTCCTTCCTTCCTTCCTTCCTTCCTTCCTTCCTTCCTTCCTTCCCTCCCTCCCTCCCTCCCTTCCTTCCTTCCTTACTTTTTTTCTTCCTTCCCTCCCTTCTTCCTTCCTCCCTCCCTTCCCCTTTCTGTCTTCCCTCTCCACTATTTTTTTTTTGGGGGGGGGGGTGCAGTTTTTGGCCAGGGCCATGTTCAAACCTGCCACCTCCGGTATATGGGGCCAGCACCCTACTCCTTTGAGCCACAGACGCCAGCCCCCCTCCCCCCACTAGTTTTTAGATTAACAGCCAGGAAAATGACCCCTGACGCAGTGACACTATTGGTTGGGTTCGAGTGGCAAAAGGTCATGTCCCTGGTCCTGTCTTAGCAGTCCCCTGAGAGAATATCACGATTATGTTGGCCCCCTGAGGTCACTAAATCTCTAGTGAAGTCTCCAGATGCTCTGCTAGTTCCATTTGAATTCTCTAACTCACCACTTGGCAGCTGGTTATTATAATTTGCATTAAACTCAGAGCTCACAACCCCATACCACACATGCTTGGGGACATGCCTTATTAACTAGGTGCCGAAAACTGGGCTTTCAGGAGCAAGGAAGGTGGCCAAAATCTTAAAGCACGAGGCTAGTGTGGAGAATGTACCACCCCTAGGCTCACAAGCTCTTTTTACAAAGAGCAAATGCAGCTCTTCCACAGTCTCTGGTGTTCTCCCAGACACAGACAGTTTCCCATTCTGGAAAGATTTCTCAAACCTCCATTTTAGGAAGAACTCAACGCTATTGTGGAGGGTCTGTCTGCCAAGTTGTGCCAATTTGCCCTGCAGGTTTTCTCTGGGCAAATTTGGATGTGTAACCGTCCCTTTCCTCTGTGGTGTCAGAGTATCTCGTCGTTGGGATCTTTCCCTGCAAAGTCCTCTCCCACTTCGGCCGGTGCAAAGGCTCCACTGACACTTGTCTCCAGGTTAGCTGTAAATTAGCCTGAAACTGGATTTGGGTCTAGGATGTCTTTTAATACTAAAACTTCAGGAAAAATTAAGAAAGCCAAAGGTCACTGGAATGCCTGCACTTGCCTCTCAGTGGATTAGATGCACCCTACACCCAAAAGAAGAAAATTCATTTTCAGGAGTAACAGCCAGAACTGAGACTGTTACTTTGGTCTTTTAACCCTTACAGAAGATATGTAAGGTGGGGGCTATTATTGATTCCCAGTTTAAAGAAACTAAACCTTTGAGAAGTTAGGCAAATCTTCCAAGGTCACAGAGCTGCTAAGTCACAGAAATAGGGTCCCCAAGAGCATTTGTCTTCCAGCTGCCCTGTCAGGACACTCACTTTGCACGAGCAGGCTGGGAAGGCCACGGCGCTTGCCAGGGCTTCCTGAGAGTTAGACGTGTCCTTGGCTGAGTGCCCAGAAACACTAGAAAGAGGCGCTGACCCAGCAGAGCCGAGGCTGTTACACCTGCTGGGTGGTAGGCGAGGACAGCCCTGAGCATGGGATCAGAGATCATTTACTGGGGGTGGGGCAGGAGTAGTTTTTAAGGAGCTCTTAAAGCCATTGTAGTCGGGCAGTGTTTCTGACCTGGTCAGCTGTGGATTGGCAGCACAGCCAGGGCAGAGGGATGCAATGAGCCCTGCCAGGTAGCGCCAGTCTTGATAATTAAACTCTGTAGTTGATTCAGAGTCCTAGTTTCCAGGGGTAGAAATTTCTTGGAAGTTATTTTTGCCTGTTCTCAGTTTTGCAGGTAAATTCATTTTGCTTATTCTCGGTATTGTTTAACACAGCTGGTTGGTTTCAGGTCCCGGACGCTGCAGACACACTGGAGGATGCAGACAGGTGGGATTTCTGGTCTCAAGGAGGAGCAGTGTCCCCTAGGAGGCAGCCACTATCCTTAATGGACAGAGTGCAAAAAAGAGGTGAATGAATTTCTAATTTCTATTTTAACTTCCAGTCATCAGTGAAGGCTAGGCCTGGTGTTTGAATCTAGGATTTAGCTTTTGATTCTTTGCGCTCCCAACCTCTGGAACCTTAGTGCGTAGTCAAGAGCACTCCTTCACTATTTCTCTGATCTCCCTGCAAAGAGACAGAGATATCCCAGGGCAGGGTCATCACAGTGAGAAGATGGCCTTAGGCACATGGAATGGTGTAATGGACACTGGAGGGTAGAAAGGGACCGAGGGATGGAAAACCATCCCTCAGGCGCAATGTACACTGGGTGACAGGCACACTAAAAGCCCAGACTTTGCCTCCATACAATTCATTAGTCTGTCCAAAACCACCTGTATCCCTGAATCTACTGAAATAAAAAGAGATGATGCCCTTTGCGATCGGCAAGACATATTTGACCCCCATGTGGACAGCAGCATTGTTCACAGTAGCCAAGGTACGGAGCAGCCTGAATTCCAGCCATGGATGAGTGAACAGAAAGAATGTGATACGTGCACACAGCGTTGCCTTATTCAGCCTCAGAAAGGGTGGGGAATCTTATCATTTGAGACAACATGGATGGACCTAGGAGACATTTTGTTACGTGAAATAAGCCAGGGGCAGAAAGACAACTACCACGTGATCTCACTCATAAGCGTGATGTAAAATAATTTAACTGTAGAAGCCGGGCTGGCATGGTGGTTGCCTAGGGCTGGCAGGGGGAAGGAGAAAGGGAGGATGTTGGCCAAAGGGTACAAAGTTTCAGTTATGCAAGAGAAGTAATTTCTAGAGAGCTAGGAAACAGCCTAGTGCCTGTAGCTAACAAAATTTTAATGTATTACTTAAAATTTTCTGCAAAGGTAAACTATAAGTGCTCTTATAATAAATGATAATAATAGATGCAAAAGGAAACCGTGGGAGTTTTATACATTTACTAGATACAGCTTTATACACATCAATCATACTTCAATAAAGTGGTTTTGGAAACTGAAAAGAAAATGTCCCTTGTGGAAATTTACTCAGATGATGACTCTGGAAAAATACTATATCATAGATTACCCCAAGCTTGGATTATCTCTCAAGATCTTTAAACCTATAGGAGTTTTCATGTACTTTTCTAACTTCTAGCCACTGAATTTAAATATTTTTAATTATTTGTAAAGCCTTGGAGGGGAAATAAATGGGGCCTATTTAAAATAAAAAATAGTTGTTTTATATCAAACTATAGGTCGCTATGCTAACTTTGTTTAACTTTTTAGTCCTCAGAAGTGAACCCACAATGGCATTCCTTCTTATTTGGGCGACAATCAAAACTCTATGACAATTATTACAAATACAGCCTCGAGGTTGAGGCGTTAAAACTACAAGATTACATGAATAATCTAATAACCTCTGGTATGCTTGTTTGTTAGAAACAGATGCATTTTATTGTGTCTTTTTTTTCTTCTCAGCGTGTCATATTTGGGCTTCAAGCCCCCCCACTCCCTCCCATTTTTAGTTTCCTACTTTTTAAAGGCGCAGGGTTAGTACCTAAGACCATGGCTGATTCTGACCACCAGGGGGCGGAGGAGACCAGAGAATTGACGCAGACCCGCGTCCCTGCGCCTGCGGGAGGTTAAGGACAGAGCGGCTCTGGGTTACGCAGGGAGGGAAGGGAGGTGCGTGCGAGTGATTGTAGCGAAATAAAGAGGGGGTAGGATAACTTGGAAAGGGGGAGCCGTCCTGGTGGCTTTGTCGGCATCTCTGGCCAGGTGGTCGCTTTCCTTCCCCCTTTCCTTTCCTGCCCATCACCCACTCGTGAATTTTGTGCAGTGGCCGAGGTGTGGACGCTCTTCCGAAACTTTGGGACCCAGTTTTGATTCTCCCTCTCTCTCCATTATCAGAAGGGACCAGCAATTTAAAGGGAAGAGCAGCTGCGGCTGGATGTGTGCTGAGCTGCGCAGGCTCGGCCTCTGCAGGGTACTGGGGAGCGGGTGGGAAGAGCACACGAGGCGCCCCCTTCGCCGGGTCTCTTCTGGATCCAGCAGCAGCGCAGCCTTGGAGGAGAAGTAGCTGCCCTGGAGAAACACGGGCGCCCAGGGAGGCCCTGGAGGGCCGGTGCTGCTCCGGTTACCGGAGGAACATCCCTGCTCTTAGGCAACGTGCGCCTGAGGTTTCCTGGGGCAAAGGGCAGCGGTCTTTAGCTTGCTTTTGAACGGCTCAGCCGAACGCAGAAACACACGTTTGCACTCGCTGACGCGCGCACGCGCACGGGCACGCGCGCACTTGCACAGGCCGCGTGGGCGCGGAGGGAGGCGCGCGGGCCCGGGCTCGGCCTGCGTCCCGGTGAGCGCCCCGGCTGGGCACTGCCCGCTGGGCTTCGCGTCCCTCCCGGTGGAAGGTGGAGCAGGAGAAAGACGCTGAAGAGCGTTGACTTGGGGGAACTTTCAGGATGGAGCGGGGCAGAATCACGCCTGTCCCATGAGACGCGCGCACACAATCACACACACATACACTCACACACACTCACACAAGCTCACACACACACGCTCACACTCACACACAAGGTCACACAGACACAAGCTCACACACAAGCTAACACTCACACTCAGAAGCTCACACACACAAGCTCACACACGCTCACACTCACACACACACACATGCTCACACTCACACACGCTCACACACTCCTAAGCTCACACACAAGCTCACACACACACATGCTCACACTCTTACATTCACGCTCACACACTCACAAGTTCACACACACAAACTCACACACGCTCACATTCTCACACTCAGAAGCTCACACGCACTCACACAAGCTCACACACACGCTCACACTCACACTCAGAAGCTCACACACACGCACACACATACACACACATACAAGTCTATAAAAACAAGGCAGGTGACAATAAGGCAACTTGCTGGTGGACTCAGCATCATTGTGGCTGTGGTCACATAGGTTCCATTCATTCATTCACTCATTCATTCACTCATTCATTCATTCACTTATTCAAGAAATGTTTACTGAGCAACTGCAGAAAGCTGGTGGCAATATTCCTGTAAAAAGACACTGTCTCTGCCCGCCTGGAAAAAAAAAAAAAAAAGCATAATCTACTAGAGGAGAATTATTAGCAGGCCATGTTGGACCCCACCTGTGGAACTCAGGTAGAAGAGACTTAGCAGGAGGCCAGAAATGCCACCACATTGCCCAGAGGAGGGAGCCAGAGGAGCTCTGTTGACTGTGGTCAGGCTAAGGCCAGGCTGTCCCAGGGCTGGAGTGGCCTAGGGTAACACAGGCTGCCCTGGGCAGGAGACTGGACTTTGCTGTAGTCGAGTGCAGCTACACCTGGGGCCTGGGCGGCTGTCAGGCCGTCAAGGAATCCATATACCAGCTAAGGAATTCAGGCTTTTATTTAAGAGTCTGCTTGTGTTTTGGGAGATGAGACAACAGAGAGAAGGGCACAACTCAGTCAGGGCTGTGATGAGCGTAAAGCTGTTCTAAAAAGCAGAGTTTTTTAATTAAAAAAGAAAACACCCTCATCCAATGGTTCTGAATGGTACAGAGACCTCTGAGGTCCTGAGGATTGTTCCGGGAAGTCTGTTTCAGTAAGTTTAAAAGTGTTTTCACAATACTGGGCTCCTGGGGCATCCTTTGCTTTCCTCTGCCCTGAGTTTTTTTACAATTGTACAGTTGGGTTTTCCAGAAGCAAGGTGACACAGACTGTTCCAGCACATGGACGGCAGGAGCAGGCACGAAGATCCAGTTCTCTTTCGTCAAGCCAGCTTTTATTTTATTATTTATTTATTTATTTATTTATTTTTGTTAAGACAGTATTTAAAGAGAAGACAAAGATGGGAAGCAGTCACACTCTCTTCCCTATGCAAAGCACTGCACAGTCTATAAAATTACTCTGTTTATATTATGTATTGTGGGTTTATAATTGCTTTTTTAATACATAAGTATTTCAAATGACTCTGTTGCAATTTCTAGTACTTAGCTATCTATACATATAATCCACACAAATCAAAGCTTGTTAAGTCCCAATTTTTTTTTTTTTTTTTGGCCAGGCCGGGGCCAGGTTTGAACCCACCACCTCTGGTATATGAGGCTGGTGCCCTACTCCTGGAGCCACAGGTGCCGCCCAAGTCACAAGTAATTTTTTAAGGTATAAAAGGACTCTGAGGATCACAAAGGTTGAGGACTTCTGCTCTAGACTCTAAAACTAAAAAACAAAGGGTAGGCTTAGAAGTTAGCCAATGAGGGATTGAAGAAGAACTTTAAAATATTTATTTACAGAAGGCTGGGCCTGAACAGACTCTTGATGTCCAAGCAAGTCAGGTCCCCCAAGTTCACAGGTACAACAGCCGGGGCGTTCCCTCCTCCTTCCTTCTCAGTTCCCACCCAGCAGAAATTTGGATATGGTGTGAAATACCAAGCCCCCAGTTCCAAATCTCAGCCACACCCGCACTCAGTTCTTCATACAAGTTGAACTCATGATGAGCAAAGGGCAAGGGAGCGTTTCTCTGAAAACGGCTGATGGTTGGGATCTGCTTTGGAAAACTGATGATAAGACTCTGTTCTTGTTACTTAAATGAATTTTCCTGGAAGGTTTGCTAATCCCTTGTGACCATTTCTCTATTTCTTACAGTTTAATTAAAGATCAGATTGAACCATATAAAATGATCATTTTTGTAGGAAAAGAGCATAAGTGGATATCAGCAATTCGATATGATATAATCTAAATGACAAGGTACTATGTCCTATATTGTGTTTCATTTAATCCAGACAAGAAATGGGGTTTGTGCCCTTGAGTGTACAAAAAGTGTCTGCAAATGTGATTCTGACAACAGTGAGATATCTTAAGAGGATGGACGAGCCCTTGCTCTTCAGCCTTATTTCATTGACCCTGCTTCTGGAGTGTAGTTGAGCTGGAGAACCAACCGGGGTCTGCCTTCCAAGTCTGTGTTCTGGAACGGTGTGGCCACCAGCCGCCTCATACCCAGTGTGGTGTGACTTCTGTTGCTAACATACATCATTGCAGGACACTCAGACGGCATTCTCACGTCTAGAAAAATTTAGATTGCACCCCCGGTGACTCAGGGAAACACTGTCTTCTGCTGTAGATTGGTGATCTGTATTATCTCACTCAGATACTGACCTAAAAATGCCCTGCCAGTTTATCAGCCAAAAGATGCAGGTGATGATGGTGCCTCCCTCAGGTGTGCGTGGGCAGGACAAGGAGGCAACGTCCCTGGCTCAGAGCCAGACCATGCTTGAGGCTCAAGAAATGTGATTTCCTCCTTTTCACTATCCCAAATGCACTTGGACTCACGCATGTGTACAAACTCGTGCACACACGCTCACATGCAACAGCCCCCTTGCACACACATGCACACTTTACTCGCACGGGGCCAGTGTGCAGCCGTGAGCATCTGCATGTTCTGGGGAGAATATGAATGAGAATGGTGGCCTTTACACCTCCATGTATCCAGGAGATCTCCGGAAGGAGCACCGTGGAACAGGAGGAATGATCGTCTGGAAATCCACAAGCTTCTCAGGGTGAGCCTTTGCTCGCTGGTGCACTCGGCTCCTTGTCAAATCCTCAGTCCTCTGGGCCAAGCCTCCGTGTCTGCAGGAGAAATGCGTGGAAGATGAGAGCAGCCCCTGCAACTTGGAAGCCGTTTTCGACAAACACAGCTGTCAGCTTTGGAAACCAGGGTACCACCTCCAACTTCAGCATGGAAGTCTACTCACGATGGAAGGAAGCCTTGCTTCCACCTCTGTTACTGTGTGTGTTGCCAACCCCATGACTTTTGTGAGGAGTCCATGAAGGACAGGAATGCCCCTGGCCACTCTTTGAGGGCCTGTGATCTTGGCTGTGTCTGGCAGGACAGATGGCACCCTCCCCTCTGTGTGACAAGATCTGGTTTCTCCCCTGCACACCTCCCTCTCGGAGTCCAGGCCTGGCCCGTACCCTTCACCTGACAGTGAGGCAGAGCATCTTCCTGCCTCCTCTGAATGAACTTAACACCTGTTCAAACATCATGTTAAAAAAAAAAAAAAAAAAAAAGGGAGGAAAACCCCCCACACCCACTCTGGTACACCTTGGTGTTTGCCATTATTAGAACAGCAAACGGAATACTATTGATTCAGAGGGTTTGTGGTTTACCGACCTAGTGCAGTTAAGTTCCTCTTCCTACCCCCGTGACTCATGAATACACATCAAATCCTAAATAGTTTATTTACTATTTGAACAGTTTTTTGCATCTGGTCCCATTTCCTTTTGGATAGATAACCTAGGATGCTTCCTTGACCCACAAAACAATGTGAAACCCAGAAATAATGTTTTGGGGATAAAAGGAGATGTAAGACCATGTATCTTATTAAAAAAAAAAACAACAAAACTCAGTAGAGGGCCTTGTATGAAGAGGAACTCAGTTCTAATTTACGACCACTCATAATAATGCCTCCTTTTCACTCCAAAAGTGAATGAGAAATGACAGAGACACATTACTTAGAAGCAGAAAACTTAGTGGAGTTGGAGCAAGGGCAGGAGAGAGCAGCAGCTGACAGGGCCCTTGGATTTGCATACGGGGGTCCCAGGGTGTGGCTCAGTAATCCTTCCCAGCCCACATGCCCTTCAAAACCCCACCACTTGAGGCTTGGTCCTGCCCCAGGAGCCCCGGTCACCTGGGAGCTTACTGGAAAAACAGACCCACAGGTCCAGACCTTGGGAAGCAGATCTGCATTTTAACAGATTCCCTAAGAACAGTGTCTTGTGAGGGTTTTGCCAAAAGCAAAGTGAGGCCTAATGGTCAAGGTTCTACCCATGGTCCTCTGGAATTCACAGGATAACTTGCCAAAGTCTTAGAAAATTTCAGAACGGAAAAAAAAAAAAATGTTTCCTCAGCCTCAGTTAATGCACAAGTTCCCTGTGAGCCGCCCTGCTGTGTGCTGGCCCTCAGTCCTCTGGGACAGGCTTCCTGCCGCGCATCCCTGAGGCACGGTGTGAATTTGCCTCCGTAGAATTGCCACTCACCGTTCCACTGTCCACTTTGCAAAGCTGCTCAGAGAAAAGACCAAGTCCCTTTCCCTGTGAAGGATTTCTGGAACACTCTGACAGTTCCTATATATGCTCTCATATCTGGTCCTTTCTGAGGTGCTCTGGGAGGTTCAGATCATCCCCTAATAAATAGTATTCTTGCAATGGTCCTGGACCCTTCCACCAATCTGCTGATGGAGCCACATGACACCACATCAGCAGGATGAGATGTGGGTCCGTCACATTTTTCTGATGCCCTTGTGTGTTACTGAAATCACCATGGTCTGGTGGTTTCCCAGGCATAGCTGAGGCTGGGTGGATGTTGGGACTGCTGGTCATCTCTACCTGTTGCCCATGTGACAGCCAGGGCTGAAGACAAGGCTGCCAGTCTTGGGAGACAGTCTCAGTACGAGAGAGGCCAGCTGCAGCAGAGAACACACAGACGGCAGGTGCTGGCCTCCAACAAGACGCCCTAGTCCAGAGAACAAGCCGTGAGTGTGCAAAATGCAGCACATCACTTAAACTCATTTGACATTCTTGGTAGTACTTCTAAGCACCCAGGAAGTAAGTCTAAATGGTCTTCAAGAGTTCAAGATTATCCTTAATAATCTAATAACAATAAGTACCCGCTGGACGTTTCCTATGTGTCTGAGTCAGCCCCTGCAATTCACGTCACCCCATGGGAGTGTATCACTAACTCCACCTTGCAGATGGGGCAGCTGAGGCTCAGAGCGGCAAAATTACTTGCCTAAGCTTACACAGCAAATAAGTCATATAATAGATTCAAATTCTTCTACACAACCATAAAACTTACATTAATGATCATGATATTAGGCAGTCCTGAAAAGATTTAACTTAAATTCAGTATGATCTAATTGAGATAGCAGAGAGAAATATAAAATGTTTTCGAAATATTTCTACTAGAATAGTTGAAATAATTTATTCTCCATTATTCCCTGGTGATGCAAAATAAACGAGGTCCTATAGTGGGCATCGGGAGTGAGGTTGACGTGGTTTAACTCTGGCTCTGCTGCTCACTCGTTCTGTAAACGTGGGCATGTTCCCTGGCCTCTCTGGGCCTCAGTCTGGATCAGCAGGGTGGGCCTAATGACACCCTCTGTGCTGCAGGGGCATCACACAGGACGTGTGGAGCGGAAGCTTCCAGCAATGCATCTAGCACTGAGTGAGATGGGGGACTATGAGGTAACCCTTAAAGGATGCATCAACCTGGAAAGCACATTCTAAGACCGGGATGCGCACAAACATATTCATTTCTATACTGTTTATGCAAAAGAATGTGGCCAGGTGGGACATGAGGCTGGAGCCGAGGCTCAGAGTTACCACTTCCTCTGCTACAGATTCATCAAGAAGTTGAACTTGAAGCTGGAATGTCAGGGGTCATAATGAGAAAGGCAGGAGGCTCGGTGTTTAGAATATCCTGGACAGAAGCTAAGGGGTGATTAAGAAAGAAGAGCTGGAAAGGACAGTAAACATGCAGGGTGGCCTCAGAGTGGGAACCAGAGCAGGGCATGGGCAAAAAATAGAAGGTTGGCCTTTAGGCCCCACAGCATGGGGTGGAAAACAATTTCTGCAAAGGGCCAAGTAAGTGTTTTAGGCTTTGGGGCCATATAGTTTTGGCCTAACCTCTCAAGTCTGCTTGAGAAAAGACAGTGACAGACAATCTGTAATTGAACACTTGACTGTGTTCCAATAAAACTTTATTTACAAAAACAGGTGACAGGCAGGATTTGGCCCAGGGGTCATAGTTTTTCCACCACTGCTATGCCTGATTGATTAAAAACCAAACAAATACAAAACTTGGAATCTCTTCACCAAGAAACTTCGTAAATACAAAAGATCCCAAGAAAGATATTAAAATCCTAAAATCTAATACAAGAAAATTTATAGGAATAGATGATTGTTTTGCCATAAAAAATAAATATGTCTTACTATCTCAGAAATGAATCTCAGGAAAATATATTGGGCAGAAATTATATCTCATGCAGAGAATTCAAGTGTATCAAAATGCTATTTCTTCGAAACAGAGGTGGCAGTTAAGAGAAACAAGAAGATTCTGGAGCCAGAAGCTGCTGCTGAGTGGAGAGGTTTATGTTTCAAGGGCGTGGAAATCAGGCGGCATCCCGAGTCCTCTGGGCTGGGCTTCCCTGGAGGGAACAAGCACAGGAGGAAGCCGGGCCCATGAGTGGTCTCCTGATCCCGTGACTGGTGTATTGAGAATTAATTGGATAAGTTTTACACATAAAGTTTCTCTTAAGGAATTTTAAGGGATTTGCTGGCCGGGTTTCCACATAAAGGCCAAAAAGAGTGAATGTTCAGCTTCCAGAAGAGCAAGTGGTTACTATTCTCAGACCGGTGACTGCGGGGCACATTTTCCCGTAAACCCCGTGAGGGAGGGATGAAGGCTTCTCTCACCTTGACACCTCCACCCTACGGCACAAGAGCATGAACAGCAGGTGCTCAATCAGTGCTGTTGGCTGGGTATGGGGAATTTGTTCTTCACCATTCTGCAAAGTTTTGGGTCTATGCTTAACCAACAAAATGTCTGAATGTTGATGGAAAGGATGGGTGAGCTCTGCTAAGAGCTCTGTCTTCTCTTCCTCACAAAAGAAGCACTTTCCTATGATGGATGTCCTGCCTTGGAGTCAGCACCAGAAACCAGAGGAGCCAGAACCAGTGGCCCAGCTGTCCCACTGGGATTGGGGGCCCTTCTGTATGAAGCTGTTTGAAAACTGTCCATGGCATCCTGCCCCTTCAGAAGAGGACACACAAGGTCATTATGTGCCCACAAAAATCAGAAGTTTCAGAGGTAAAATCTATAGTAGTTGGTGAACCCCTCACCTTGTTCTGACCCCTCTCAAGAACAAATACTAGCCCAAAGTTCGTATTCAATGATAAACTCCATTTCCAAAGTTACAGGACTGGTTCTTGTTTTAACTACATTGTTCTTTATTCTTCAAAATAGTTAACTCTGCAACCTACTTTTAACTGGAATTAAAATATGTTTTAGAGATTAGAGATTAGGAAGTATCTAAACTTGGAGGTTTTGATCTCCATTTAAATTTTTGCTTCCCATAAACAGATGAGGTGATTGTTTTGTCATAGAATCAAGTTATTTCTACTACAAAATTTTACAAATTTGTATTTCTTGACTGAGCCATCCCAAGTGTTTCACTAAATGTATGTATGTTCTTTGAAGGAAAAAATTATAAAAGCGAGTGTGTGCTAGTTCTTTTTTCATAGCACTTTTTTTAGTACAGCATTTAATTTTTATATTTTCCAGCTAAAGGAAGTAAGTTATATGTCTAGAATTCTCTTATTTTTCAAATAGAATCTAGAGAGTTTAAAAATTACTACTGCATTTGATTAGTAGCTGTATACCGTATTTTATGTGTATTTTGACTGTGAGTAAATTTGAAAGCAGCCTTCTAAAACCCACTTGAATGCTTAGTTTAGCCTAAACAACAACTACAACATCAGGACAGTTCTACAATCAAATTAGTAGTCAAATAACCAACAGCAAGTGCAAAATTGGTCAACGTATTATTTCTTCTATAACCGAATTCAAAATGCAACATTTAAAAATGTAAATCTCTCTTTTCAATGTTGGAGAAGCATCGATGGATATTTCCATGAGTAGGAAAATATTTATTAAAATAGTGGTCACATTTCGGGACTCGTCTTATCCTTTTAACCGTCAACTCTTGGAGGAGACATCTGGGCCAGATGGACTCCAAGGGCAATGGAAAATAGAAGGCAAAATAGCCTCCAGCTGCAGTCGGCCCACCTGGAGAGAAAAACCACTGTTCTGACACCTTCTGCTTACAGACATGATGAACAAATAATACATCAGTGATTTCACTGGAGAAAAGTCGTCAGAAATTCATTGATGGAATAAAGAGTAATTCCTTTGATTTGGAAGCTTGGACTTTTGCTTTTCCTTTTTCTAAAAAGAAATAGGTTGGTCTTGATAAGGTTCTAGCCCTCCCTCTTATTTTTAAATGAGAAATGGTTAAACATTTAACTGAGTTGTCTTACCATGTCTTGGCCTTCTCCTTTTGTCTGTTGTCCACGCTCACCCCTGAATTCTGTCTATGCTTAACTGTGTCACTTTGTACATACTTTCCACGGAGGTATCAGATCCTCAGATGAAATAATAACTCCATGGAATTTTCAGAAGCCTTGCAACGTGGAGCCAGTGAGCTGATGGTGGCCCCTGGAACTCCTCTGTAAGGCTGTGCTTGGGCTCATGGCCAGGAATGATTCAGCTCTACAAGGTGACATTTTTATAACCTAATAAGCACAACTCAAGGAAAAAGTTCCAATCATGTCTGTAGGAAAAGCATTGTATTGGGAGTTGGAAGCTCTACTTCCTGATAGCACGTCTATCACACCAGAATCTGCCAAGCTGGACCAATCACTTGGTCTGCACAAGGCAGAGCCACCTGGTCTCCTGTTACATGAGAGTTTCACTAACGTTGTTCATGTCACCTGGGCACAACAATACTATGATCCTAAGCCTTATTCCCAGGTGAGATCTGGATGAAGAGTGCTCCTGACACCCACCAAATTCAGATTATGTGAATTCCTTTGTAAAGTGGTGAATTTGTCTCATTAACTATGACTTTCATTCATTTCCACTGTCACTGTCTTTGAGAATTGAATTTGTAACTTGAGAAGTCTTTTTCCATCAAAAGTTCTTTCCCTTGGGAAGCTACAGGTAAAGTGAGAGAAGTTCTCCAGAACTGTGATATCTTGAGCAGTCTTTCTAAAAGTTAAACTTTTCAGGACTAGAATGACTATCACATGTGCTCAAAGCACGTATGCCTAATTTGCAAATGTCTGAAGTCACATTTTAAATGCCTATTTCCAGAAGAAATATATGAAAGGTATTTCTGTTTCTAGGTCAGATTGAAAAAGAAAAACAGAACATAATGATTGACAAATGTACTTATTTCAAAATAATGCTTATCCTCAGCCCTCACGCATGTCCATCTCTATATTAGCATACTAATAGTACTTTTCCTCATGGTTTGGGAGGCAGTAAATGATCTAATGCATGTGCAGTAAATGTAAAAGACTTGAAAACACGAGGCAACAGAAACTCCCGGTTGTTCTCACCTGGTGACCCCACAACTGAGACCTGCAGGTCTCCCTACAGAGGGTAGGAGAGGCCTACTTATTGATATATACATATTATTATAGAGCTCCTAAAACTCTTACAATTTCCTAACAAGAGGAGTGCCAGCAGCCTACTTTCTTCTAATACTTAGCCCTGGTTTCTGACACAGAGCGTCTAAATCCCTTGGAATTTCCCAGCGACAGGAGCATCTTTTGTTCTAAGGACATGGCTCTTGGTGGGCTCCTTGGTGGGGGCTGGTCACCAGAAAGACAAAGCCATGATTGGAAGCTTCTGCTCCATTCTCCAAGGAGAGCAGAGGATCTGGAGGTGGAGTTAATAATCGATCATACTTACATGACAAAGCCTCCATAAACTCCTGTGGGTTGGAATCCACGTGCCAGCAGCACAGCCCAGCTCTACAGAGACAAAAGTTTTTTCACTTGGGACTCTTTCCACTTTCTGTACCTTTTTATCTGGCTGTTCATCTGCACCTTACATCATATTCTTTATTATATAATAAAATGGGAAAGGTAATTGTTTCCTTGAGTTCTGTGAGCCATCCTAGCAAGTGATTAAACATGAGAAGAGGGTTGTGAAACCTCTGATGTGTAGCAAAACCAGACAGGAGTGGTGGATACCTGAGGCCTCCCCACTCTCAATTGGCATCTGAAGCGAGGGTAGTATGGGAGGAACTGGGCCCTCCACCTGTGGTATCCACACTAACTCTAGGGAGTTAGTGTCAGAATTGCATTGAATTATAAGACATCCGGTTGGTATGTGCAGGAACTTGGAGAATTGCTCAGCGTGGAAGAAACACTCACACATCTAGTCCCAGTGAGCATCAGTGTACAGAAAGACGCGGGATTTCACTATACAGCCAGGTGACTTCCAATATCCGTTCTCCTCAGATTCACTGTGTCTCGGATGAGAGCACAGGGCCACCAAGCCTCTTACACAGCAGGAAGGTCATACATCTCCTTTCTTGGCAATGGGATAAGAGTGCAAATCATGACACAACTTCTAGGTTGTGACTTTGAAGGGAAGGAGGCTTGATCTCCTCTCCTTGACAAGGTTAGGCCAAGGACATTGTGGAGAGAGCTACATCTTGGAAGGATGTGGGGTAGATCTTAAGGACAGCCTGGTCTCTGGACTACTTTTTCTACATATTTAATCATGATAAGCATTTTAAGGAATAAAATTTTTACCTCACCATGACTCTGTAGTTCAGGAAGGTATGTTCCAATGCCACAGGTGAAGAAATGAAAGCTTGCAGAGTCTGGATAATTAAACTAAGAATAATCAGGATTTGAACTTGAGTTCTCTGATTCTAAATCCTGGGTTTTGTTTTTGGTTTATTTGTTTGTGTTATTTCTTCAGACTGACCTCAGTGTGTGAAGACTCAGAAGGCATCCTACGTAAGAGAAGTTGGCCGACCTCTGAAAAGCAAAACAGAGTCCCCATATTAAAACGCAAGAAGGGTGGCACCTGTGGCTCAGTGGGCAGAGTGCTGGCCCCATATACTGAGGGTGGCGGGTTCAAACCCAGCCCCAGCCAAACTGCAACAAAAAAATAGCCAGGCGTTGTGGCAGGCGCCTGTAGTCCCAGCTACTCAGGAGGCTGTGGCAAGAGAATTGCCTAAGTCCAAGAGCTAGAGGTTGCTGGGAGCTATGACGCCATGGCACTCTACAAAGGGTTAATAAGTGAGACTCTGTCTCAAAAAAATAAAAAAATAAAACACAAGAAGAAGTCGTTCACCTTCGGATGCAAAGCCTGACAAACCATCCCTGTGGTCTCCATGATAGAATTTTTGTTAAGCCACAAAAAAAATCTTAGCAAATTAAAACATATTAAATTATACAAGGTATCTTTTCTGATGACAATAATATAAAACTAGAAATTAGAAATATAAAACTAGCAGGGAAAAAGTTGTGAAATTCACAACTATGTGGATATTAAACGATACACTTTCAAACCACGGATGGTGCGAAGGAGACATCCAAGGGGAAATAGAAGCCGTCTTTCGTGATAAAAATGAAAACAAAAACACAACACACCAAATTTAAAGCTTTAAAACCTAGATACTAACAAAAAAGAAAGCTCTCAAATCAGCAACCCAATTTTACACCTTTCATAGTTAGGAAAATATAACAGATTGAGCCCAAGAAAGTACTAAAAAATATCGTATGCTAACAATTGAATTACCATGTTGTGATAGATGACTTTTTTTTTTTTTTTCCCACAACTCTGAGTCCTTTATTTAGTTACGTTTTGGATATTGAATGAACTAAAGAAATTTTATTTCAAAATATTACTACTTCACATAAAGAATACTTTTTTTATTAAATCATAGCTGTGTACATTGATATGATCATGGGGCATCATACACTAGTTTCATAGACCGTTTAACACATTGTCATCACTCTGGTTAACATAGCCTTCCTGGCATTTTCTCAGTTATTGTGCTAAGACATTTACATTCCACATTTACTAAGTTTCAGAAACACACAACCTATTGTGACTGTATTGTGAAGCAATAGAAAATCTAAATGTACCTTTAACTAGTAAAAAGATAATTTTATTCTTTGATTTTTACTCATAGTAATCAAAACATATCCACCAAAGAAAAGTTCTATTGACTTCTATTTGGTAAATTCTGTCAGACATTTCAAGATTCAACATCAACCCTTCTCAGAGTACACTTCTTAACTCATTCCATGAGGCCATTATTATCTGATACCAAATCTAGATAAAGACACTTTAAAAAACCACTATGTTGACGCAGAAATCTCCACACAGTACCTCCAAATTAATTTCCACAGCTCATTAGAAGGCTCATGCACCATGACCAAGTACAATTTATTTCCAGAATGCAAGGATGGTGAAACACAAGCAAATCAATGCAAGTAACACACCACGTGAACAGAATGGAGGGGAAAACCATTGATGTAGTAAAGCCATTTGATAAATTTCAACACTCATTCATGATAAAAGGAAAAAAACACCTAACAAATTAGGGATAAACAACTACCTCAATATAAGAAAGGCCATTATCAAAACCCCACAACTGACACTGTACTCAGGGTGAAAGACTGAAAGCTTTTCTCTAAGTTCAAAATGAGATGAAAGTGTCCATTTTTCTCCTTCCACTCAGCATATATTGAAAGTTCTAACCAGAGAAACGAGGCAACAAAAAAAAAAAAAAAAAAAAAAAAAAAACAAAGGAAAGGGTACAAATAAAAATAATTATTTTATAAGAGGACACCAACTCATATATTTAAACCCTG
>CAUYPK010000122.1:0-12677 GCA_963574355.1 Loris lydekkerianus | reverse complement strand
GTCCATTGGGTGCAAATGCAGCAGGCGTTACACATGCAGTGTTCCTTTTTGAGTTGTCTGTTCCTCCTGATTACAGCAGGTCTGGTTTCCGTGCTTATTTGCACAATACTTATCATAAGTTCTTATGATTGGGAAGTTATCTGCCTCCTCAGACTTATTGAGGATCCGAGAGGTATGCATTTGTATGGTAAACTGTGCGATCATCTAAATAGCAATAAATGGCATAGTATGTTTGAAACAGATATGAAGGGAGTTGTTAAGAGCTGATGTGTATGGAGAGCATTTTCACTATTGCTGAATGTGAATGATCAGAAAGAAGATATTTTTCTATCACTGTAACAATATTCTGATATTTCTTACACAATTAAAATGATTACCTATATAACCTATATCAGCTATGTTTTCTTGGTATCATATTGTAAAACATAGCTTTTCAAAATGTTTACCACAGAGTATATGTGACATTAATATGCCTAATGATTAAAATTTTAATGATAAAATAATAAAATTTAATCTTATATTTTTTCAAAAACAATATGTAGCAAATGTCATCCAACACATAATATCTTGGTATCTTTTTAATGTTTCAGGAAGAATATTACATATTTTTAGCTAAGAGGGGTAATGTTTGTTTTTTAAATTTGAATAGTTTTTTTTATTTTTTGGAGACAGAATCTCAAGCTGTTGCTGTGGCATCATGGTTCATAGCAATCTCCATCTCAGATACAAATGATCCTCTTTCATAAGTTTTCTCTATTTTTAGTAAAGATGGGGGTCTGTCTTGCTTTTGATCAGGTTGATCTGGAACTCCTGAGCTCAAACAATCCTCCTGCCTTGGCTTCCCAGAGCCGCCATGCCTGGCCTTGAATAAATAATTAACTTGTTTTTCAGATGCTACTAAATGTTGAAAGAAGTGTGTTAGATTTATAGTTTGAAAAACGTAAGATATTGGGTTTTCTTCTTTTTAAAAGCTCTTCTTTTGAAAAGTAGGCTTTGCAACCTGAGCTAAGTGAATAGGGCGCCAACCACATACAAGGCTGGCGGTACCAGCCCACTCCGGGCCTGCTCAACAACAATGACAACTGCAAACAAAAAATAGCCCCGTGCTGTGGAGGGCGCCTGTAGTCCCAGCTAGTTGAAAGGCTGAGTCAATAGAATCCCTTAAGCCCAAGAGTGGAGGTTGGTGTGAGCTGTGATGGCACAGCAGTCTACCGAGACCAACATAGACTCTGTCTCCCCCCCAAAAATAGCCCCGTGCTGTGGAGGGCCCCTGTAGTCCCAGCTAGTTGAAAGGCTGAGTCAATAGAATCCCTTAAGCCCAAGAGTGGAGGTTGGTGTGAACTGTGATGGCACAGCAGTCTACCGAGGCCAACATAGACTCTGTCTCCCCCCCCCCATAAAAAGTTCTCTTGTAAAAAGTTTTTTCCTGTTTTTTTTTGAGACAGACACTCAAGCTGTTGCCCTGGGTAGAGTGCTTTGGTGTCAAAGCTCACAACAACCTCCAGCTCTTAGACCTAAGTCATCCACTTCCCTCAGAATCCCACTAGCAAGGATTTGGTCGCCCACAAAAGTACCATTATTTTTCTTGCAGTTGTGAAGGTGGGAATGGAAGTCTGGACATGTGGGGAGGGAGGGTAGCGTGGCACCCAGGCCAGCTCAGTGCCTGGGGCCCGGGTCGATGCAGGTCGCCCCCCAGAACCTCTCTCTGCCCCCCAGGGATGGTTGCAGCTGCCCTGTCCAGCCAGCTTCCCCCTCTCCTTGCCAGAGGCCTGCGTAACTCCAAGGGGGTGGGGAAGCGGCAACGGGGTTCTGGGGCTCGCCCCGCCCCCAGCACCCTGCCTTCTGGTCCTCTTTCAACCTATGGTTCTTTTCACCGCCGCAGCCAGGCTCAACACGCCCACCCTAGCCTCGGTCGGGTCAGCACGTGCCTGACCTTTTTCACTGGAGAGCCAGGCTTGACCACGGTGAGCGGCTGGCCCCTAGGGGTGGGGACGAGTCATCATCAGTTGTCCTCTAGAAAGACAGGGAGCCTACCTTGGCCCCCACCCCCACCCCTTTTGAAGATTTCTTCTGAAAGATGGGGGCTCTATGCTCTTTCCCTCTTGCTCTTTCAACAGGAGGATCTGAGGCCGGACTTGGGGTTCAATGTCTCCCTGCTGCCTCCCTGGTCCGCCTCAGCTGACCAAGTCACCAGCGCTAAGCCTGGTTGGCAAGGCTGTTGGTAGCAGTGGGGAGCCCCTGACGCTTGGCAGCAGCTCGCTCAGGCTGCCCTGGTCCTGCGGGCCTGGGCTGGACATTCACTGCTGATAGACACCAAGCACCTCTTCCCACACACCCGGGACAGCTGTGTCCGCCCTCTCCTGCATGCTGTCAATGGCGGGCCTCGCCTGAGGCCTCTGTCACCCCCAAAAGAGGGGAGGGCCCACCTGCGCCCCTACCCTTCTTGTCGGTCTCCCAAGCCAGGTGCTTACGTCCTACCCCGATACCTCTGTATGTCCTACCCCGACCACCCCAGGAGACCTTGCTGCAGGGGTCAGGGCCTCGGCCACTCCGACCTTCCTGGCTTGGTGACCAGGCTGCCAGGGTGGCCACCTGGCCTGCACCTGCATGGAGCCACCTTTGGGCCCTGATGTGACCAAGGTCCCCACGCCTAGCTTTGCCCTGGCCCTTGCCCCTGCCGCTGCCCTTGCCTGGGAGCCCTGGCGGTTCGCAGAGCTGTTGACAGGTTGGCGGCAACCGTGAACCCGGAACCCAACCCAGGGTGTGGCTGCCACAACTCACCTTGGAAGTCCACAGCGGAGCACCTTGTGACACGGGGTCCCTGTCCTCTACCCAGGGAGACACGGACACCCAACCATTGCCACAGCCCCCCCTCCCTGGCCCAATGCCCCACCACTCATCAAACTGACTCTGACTCCTGGCCCCATAGATGGACTTGGACACAAGAAGTTTGAGTGTTCTTGGAAGGCGGCGGCTGGCCTGCAGCCAGGCAAATTTATTCTTCCAGGTGAGGGCCCTGGCAAGGAAAGAAAAGTGGTGGCAAGGGACAAGAGGACAAGGTAGCTCTGGGCCCCACTTGTCCCAGCACAGTCGCCTTTCTGCCCAGCTAGGTAGTGGATGCTGTCTGGACATGGTGTGGTGCTTAGCAGGGTCTCATCCATGAGTTCCCATCCCTATTCCCGTAGGTCACACTTTCCCTCGCCACCAACCGTTATCTCTGAACAAATCCTACAGGAAAAACTAGCCAGAGCCAGGAAGAAGGTACAATTTACCAGGGTGGAGGCTCACAACACAGACAGAAGACCCCTCCAACTCCAGTATTTCTGGGCAGGACTATGCTACAGTCTGTGTTCCACACCTGACACACAAAAAGCTGCGCCCAGGTTGCCTCGCGGTTCCATCTGCAATGCCTCCTTATAACTCCTGGCCCCTCAACTGACAGACAAGTGACCCCCCAGTGACTCTGGGCTGGTGATTCCACTTAGCCTCCTGCCACTCCAATTCTGCCCTACCTGGGCTCTATGGCCTCCTGTCTCCAAAACCCTGGGTCCCTGCCCTGTGCTCCCCTCCCTCGCACCCAGCAGAGCAGAGACTGGGGACATGAGTGAACTAGGTGGGCAGGAGTGGAATGCAGTGAAGTCAACACGCCCCTCAGAATGGACATTACCGCCCAGAGCCTGGCCCCTGATCAAACGACCCTCTGCCCCAGCTGTTCACTTCCTTTCTGCTTTCTCTCATCTCCACGCAGATTTCCCAGGGCAAAGGGTCTAAGGAGCAGAGCATTCAGGTCTGGGAAGTCTCAAGCTCCCTCACTCCCTTCACTCAGACAGTACCAACATTTCTGAGTGGCGATGTGGGAACATGCTTGGATCACTGTACTCTGTGACTAGAGAGACAGTGATATTTTTCACTGAGTTCTCTACTGGCAGTCACTCGCTTCAATCTGGAGTGAGATCTATGTGGCTTCTGTGGGAAAACCCTGCAAAGTGAACTTCACACCCTCACATCTTGGCCACAGCAACCTGGGAACTCAGAGCTGGCTTTCAGAGGAAAGGGGACTGACCTCAGGGTCCAGGAGGAGGACGAGCTGGGGAAGCAGTGGGAGTGCCCTGGGCTGGATCTGGGGGCGAGTGGGACAGAGAGGCTTCCAGGACCCAAGAAGGGACCCTTGAGGGAGGGGGCTTCTGAGCACCGGTTGGGGGTCCCTGGAGCTAATTTCGGGGATAAGGAAGCGTGCATGGGGCTGTCCCGAGTTTGGGGAGCCACAGACCTCCTCCCGCGATGGGAGGGGGTGTGGGTTCAGAGGTGCCACTGGGTTTCGGGTATAGCCAGGAGAGCGGCCTCTCCCAGGTGTGGTAGGTCATAGAAGTCTTTGAAGGAGGCCATCCAGGGGCCCGCTGGGCTCTTTCTGGAGTGGGCGGGGCCTGTGCCGGCGCCCGGTTGGCAGCTTCCATTGTGACTCTCTTTCCCAGGGCTGCCGGGTCAGGCCCCCTTTGGCTCGCGCCTTCCTCCTCGACCAATGGGCCGAGAGCATTGAGTCCACGCCCACCCACAGCTGTTTCCCTAGTAACGCCTTGCCCCACCTGTCCTGGCTCAGTCGCCTTTTTGCCCCGCTAGGGAGGGAAGGCTGTCTGGACGTGGTGCTGTACTCAGCTGGGTCTCATCCATGAGTTCCCATCCTCGTTCCCGTAAGTCCCGCTTTCCCCCGCCACCACCAGGGATGTGGGAAGAAATCCAACAGAAAAAACTGGCCAGAGCCAGGAAGAAGGCAGAACGTGCCAGGGTGTCGGCTCCATACACAACCTGAACACCCCACCCCACCCCAGGCTCCCAGGCCAGGACCACGGCTACAGTCTGTGTGCCACGCCTGAGACACGCAGAGCTGCCCCCGAGGTGACCCTCGGCTCCCTCCGCAACGTCTCAGCCGGTCCTGGCCCCTCTACAGACAGCCCGGTGGCCCCCCAGTGACTCTGGGCTGGTGATTCCCCCTAGACCAGGCTTTGGCCTGGATCCCGGCCTCCTGCCACCCCTATCCTGCCCTCGCTGGGCTCTGCAGCCTCCCTTCTCCAAGGCCCTGGGTCCCTGCCCTGTGCTCCAGCCCCTCCTGCACAGCAAAGCAGAGAGTGCGGACATGGGTGGACTAGGTGGGAAGGAGTGGAACGCAGTGACGTCACCATGCCCCTCAGAACTGACATTACCGCCCAGAGCCTGGCCCCTGGTTGGACAGCCAGCTACCCCAGCTGTTCACTCCCTTTTGTCTTTTGCCCATCTCCAGGCAGATTACCCGGGGCAAGGGCCTAAGGAGCAGAGCATTCAGTTCTGAGAAGTCTCAGGCTCCCTCACTCCCTTCACTCAGTCATTAGCAACATCTCTGAGTGGCAACGGGGGAACAGGCTTGGTTCACTGTGCTCTGCAACTGCAGAGACTGTGATTTTTTTCACTGAGTTCTCTCCTCATGTTCACTCGCTTCTATCTGGAGTAAGATCTACTTGGCTTCTGTGGGTCAGACCCTGGAAAACTGAACTTCACAGCCTTGCATCTTCCCCCAATCGGCTCAACCTGAGGTTCTCTGGCTGCCACACGCTTCATGTGGGGCATCTTTGCGGCGCATCGGTTTTCCCTGAAGTTCTTGAGAGTCAAAAGGCATTCATGGGCTCAAGGATAAGATCTGCCTAGATTTGTCAGGTTGTGTCAGCTTGTGATTTGTCAGGTAGACCTCTCTGTGAAATGATGCTGGGCTTTTCCTCTTTCTGTGAGGTTCCCAGATTGACTAGGCGCGCGTGTTCACCACCCTTGTGCCATTAGGATGCACTGACGTCAAAGTTGGATCCATGCTGGGGCGCGGCGGTCACACCTGTGCAAGGAAGGGCCCCACTTTCTGACTCCACAGTGCATAGTGCATAGCTCGTGCCCACTTGAGGCTTCCTTCTCTAGCTCTTTTTCAAAACCCTTTGGTTTTGCCCCCTGGCACTCGCAGATTCCCGGCAAAACTCAGGAGCTTCATGTCAGACGACGGAATTTAGATGCCACTCTTGCCTTTTGTGAGCCATGTGATGGGTCCCTTTCAGCCACTGAGTAACCATCACACTCACTTGTCTGGTTGTCCGCGTCATTAAATCACACAGTGCACATGATACCGAGTCTTTTGTCAAAGCTGTAAAGTAGACCGACAGACCAACAAGATCCTTGGAAAGGTGAATGTGGCAGAAGGGCTTCCACTTCTTATGAGCACTACCACTTGTCCTGTCCACTGCTAATGGAAGACCAACTCAAACACAATTTGCCCTCTTCTTACTTCGAGAAGAAGAAGGGAAGCGAACGGGAAAGTAGTTCCCAGGCTACCCATGATGGCGGCTACTCGCCCGAGAATGTGAGTCCTGCTTTGCCAGGACCCTGGGCATAGGGGCCTTTAGGGGATGTGAGCGGATGGTGGAGAAAGTATCAGGTAATGGGTAAGAAGTCTGGCTTTGACTCCTACCTCTGCCCGAGCACAGGGCAAATCGGGTGGGGGTGTCTCTTTTCACATGGTCAAGTCAGGGCACCAATCTTTTACTTCCACCGAAGAGAAGTTGAGATGAGTCTTTGGTTGCAGAGCTGCAGACACCAATGTCTCGCCCCACTTCCCCCCCCCCCCCAAGCTCTGCAGCACTCGCTGTTAGAAGAGAAGGAGATTTGGGTTTTCAGAGGCCAAGGCTGAACGGTCGGGTCCCGAGCACAGGCAACCCTTTTCGTGGGAGGTTGGGACGCCACTTCCTCTCCAGACCTGGGTTCCCTGACCAGGCCTGGTCTCCCCAGAACTCGGCCCTATCAGAGCTCCAGCGGCTCAGCCATCCTTGTTATCTGCTGCCAGAGGGCCTGTTGGACCTCAGATGTCTGGAGCCACAGGCTCGGACTGAGAATCAGGCCCGGGCCTGGAGAGGCAGGCAGCAGAGCTCCACAGCGCTGCGCTGCCCTGGTCAACGCGGGCTCAGCGTCCAGGCGCAGGCCGCCACCTGCCCTCATGTCCAGGGTCTTCCCGCATAGAGTCTGCCTCAGGAAAGGGACCCATCCCTGCTCGACTTACGTCAATACCCAGAGGCCATTCGAAAACTGAGCCAGGAAAAGAAGTCAAGTTTCTGCGTAGGGAGCTCCTGCTGACAAGGCAGACCGTGGAGAAGCTCCAGGAGGAGAAAGCTCAGGCTGTCCTGATGGCCCAGCCAGCATGCCAGGAGCTGCGCAAGACCAAGGTGAAAGGACTTGGTCAGGGCCGGCCCTTGCGTGGGCCCACCTGGCGGCCTCTGTGCCTTCTCACGCTCTTTCCCTGGCCCTTTAGGACCTCCTGGAAGCCAGCAGGAAATGGAAACTTCAGCTGCAAGCCCTGCTCAGCCTGATGACTGACGATGGGAAGGGTAAGTGCATGGCTCTTGCCAAGAGGAGGGACTCGGGGAGGACTGGGGGGCGTCTGCGATGGTTGGCCATTCCGTGGAGAGGGACTGGCCCGGGGGACGCACTGAGGGAGGTGGACTCATTCGCCTCCCTCCTTGGGCTTTTCTGACTATCCTTCTGGCTGCCCCCCTAAAAGGGAGTCCAAAAGGAGGAGGAAAGGAAGACGATGAGGAGGGTCCAGCGAAGACCCACACACTCTACGATGGAGGATTGGAGGGAGGGACTGGAGGACTGGCAGCCCGAGGAAAAGAGGGGACCGCGGATGGGGAGGCCGCTAGGCCCAGGCCGGGCATCCCAGTGCCCCTGGCGAGCCCAGGAGCCAAGGTAGGTGCTAACTCTTCCTGCCCCTCCTCTGTCCACCATTCCAGACCCGCTCTGTGTCCCTGATGGAGACCTTTGTGTTCCTGGCTTCCCTGCCCTCTGGTCTCTCCTGACACCCACCCCTCACCCTTCCTTGGGAGTCAGTGGCAGGACACTGTGCCACAGGTGAACCACAGGTTCAACCCTGAGACACCACAGGTTCAACCCTGAGACACCACAGGTTGGGAGGGCTCTTCTAGGCTTCCCTGAGTCCCTACATGCCAAATACCCTCCACAAGCATGTCCACTTCTCCCATGCAGGCGGCAATTGTTCTCAGGGCTCTGACTGAGGAGGAGAAAGAGTGGACCACTTTGCCCGGGCAGCTGCAGGAGCCAATGTGGCAATATCACAGTCCCCCTCAAACGGCAGCCCCAGCTCGGCAGCAGCTGGAGGCGGCAGGTCCAGGGCTCCGGTCTTTTCAGGTTAGGCCAAGGCAGCCACAGGGCCCAGAGATGGGGACGAGGAGCACGCAGCAGGTAGGATTCCCTGCTGCCACCCAGAGCCCTGTCATGGAGCCCACTAGGGGCTCAGGGTACTCCAGTGGCAGGGTAGTGAGTAGGGCCCGTGGGCAGGGTGGGCGTGAGCCGGGGAGGGCCGCAGGTGTCTCAGAGCTCTGCCTCTTTCTCCTCTAAGATTTTCTCCAACCGAGTGGAGCCCGCACAGGGAGAGGCCAGGGAGGCCAGCGGTCGTGCGGCTGCTGGGCCAAGCTCAGAAGCCCCTGGAGCACCCCACATGGGACACGACCACCTACCTCCCCTCCTTCTACCGGGCTGCTGCAAAGACCATACTCAACATCCTCACCTGCTAGGGGTGGCTTTTTCCCCCTCCTCCTTGTGCAGCTGGAGTTTTTTAGCACAGGGCCACCCCAGCCCTCACCATTCTCTCCTCCTGTCACCTCTGCCCTCCCCCATCCCTCTCCATTAATCCTTCCCTCGGGGTTTTTGCTCGGTAACAATAACAGTGTTGAAAGCATTCACTTGTGAGTGTGTGCATCTTTGTCTGTTGAACCAGCCTCCTCTGCTAAATGATGACCTCTGTTTGGCATCCTGTGCCCCGGCTGGCTGCAGAGGTCATTGCATGCAGTAAGCGTGCCATGAGTATGCCTGGCCTGGGGTGATGAACTCTGCCTACGAGTACGGTTCTCAGAGCCTCTGGCCCCCGGTCCACGGAGCCAGAGAAAGGACTGTGCCACACATGTCCAGGCCCCTTCCTCCTGGTGGAAGCTGATCAGCAAGGAGAGGCCCCTCTCCATGGCAGAAAGCAGCTGCTCCTCCATGATGTCCTGACCTGTGGCCACAGGAGCAGGGAGTGTGGAGTCCGCCCCCAAAGCAGGGTCACTGGCCAAGCCCCGGCTGTGGGCGAGACTGAGGGAACGGGGGCTCTGCCTTTTCTCCCTTGCGGGACCTCATCTCCCCGGCCCCTCCTAGGTGCATCCAGGGAACACCTGAGGAGGAGACACTGGAACAGGAGCAAAGCCCTCTGGGGCCAGGCTGGCCCACTAGAGCCCTCCGTACCCCTCTCTGTGTTCCCCCAAAGCCTCGCTGACAACCCAAGCTGCAAGGCCAACCGGCAGCTGAGCGGTGGGTGGGGGTGAAGGCGCCGCGGCCTTTGCTAGTGAACATGAGAGCCAGGCATCCTCACGTCTCTCTTCTTTCTGTCCTTCTCAGGCGAGGGTTCCCTGGAGATGGTCTCACCATCTTTACCACTCAGTCCACCCCGCATCCCGAGATCTGACCCACACCTCGCCTCACGCTCCCTTCTCTGACCAGCAGCCTTTGTCCTCCCTTGACCACCTCCAGCCCTCCCCACCCCACGAGGGGACCTCCTGCAACAGGGACCTCCTGCTCCTACAGGCCCCACTCTGCTTGGGACTCTCTGGGATTGGGGGTGGTGGGCCTCAGCTGGGCACTGCCTGCAGGCCCGGTCTCCATGAGGTGAGGGCAGGATCTGACTCCCATCCAGGGCCGGCACAGGGTAGACACACAACCCATAAGGACACGTGAGAAAGGCTTGCCTTCATCAATCAACGCTAATTGAAAACAGACCCTTTTGAGACCTGGGAGATGAAGAAGAGATATCAATCATGACCGGTTTGGCCCTAGTTTGTGGACACCGGCTATCCTGCACAGGCGGAGTAACACCTGGGAGGGCACTGTGGCCACGTCTGGCAACAGGTAAATGCACATATCCCACAGATGAAACGTTCAAGCCATCCAGATCTCTCTGTAGCTGAGCGTCTTATGTAGCCTAGTGTGCTATACAGAAAAATCGGGAGTGAGCCAATAGTCAGAAGAGGGCGCTGATGAGACTGTGTCTCAAGAAAACGCCAAAGAGTGAAGGACAAGTTCTAGAATCCCGCCAGGTCGGGCAAAATCCTAAGTGTGAAGGGACTTGTTTGTTTCTCTTCCCGATCGATATCAAAAGAGGTTGATTTAGATTAAGAATCTGCAAGTTACCGGACAGATGCGAAGGGAGGCAGGCGGCAGAGCCACAGCCAGGAAGCAGGAGGAGGAGGAGAGGTCACTCTAGGTTACTCTGGCCAGGACGGCACAGCACGTCTTGGAAGATGGGAGAGCAAGGGGAAAGGGAGAGCAGGGGATGAGAAATGGCCTGGGGGTTCTGAGCTGGGCAGGCCTGGGGTTGAAATGCAGAGGAGGGCGGGGGGCAGCAGTGCTTGAGTTGCTGGGGATAGGGCAGAGGTCCCGGTGCACAGACAGGGCTTTGGAAGGAACCTGGCCATGGCAACCTGGGGACCCAGAGCTGGCTTTCAGAGGAAAGGGGACTGACCTCAGGGTCCAGGAGGAGGAAGAGCTGGGGAAGCAGTGGGAGTGCCCTGGGCTGGATCCGGGGGCCAGTGGGAAAGAGTTCAGTACAGTAACATACTGTACAAATTTGTAACCTAGAAACAATAGGCTAGGTATATAATTGGCTAAACCATCTGGTGTTTTATCTATCACAGCCTGTAAAGATAGACTCAGACCCCACTTTGGTAAAATCAGATGGTGATTTTATTATACCTGCGCAGGGGACCGCCGCTCTCAAAGGCAGGCGGCCCTGAAGTGAAAGGTAGGTTGACTTTTATACCTTTCTTGTGCCACGTGGCAAGCAAGTTAGTACAGAAGCAGAATATTGGTTAGCTCAGGGTGGGGTTACAGCTTGAGAAACACAGCTTAAGTAAGTTTCTACTATTGTTTGTTCACGGGGACCTATAGCTTGAGAAACACAGCTTGAGTAACTTTTTACTATTGTTCGTTCACTGGAAACTAGGGGGGGTGGTTCGAGAACTTGGGGACTCTGTGATTTCTCGTTCTGAAGTCCTTTTTTGGAATCTACGGGGGTTGGGGGAACGCGCTGAGGTTTTGGGAGCTATAGGCTTTTACTCTAGGTTTGTGTAAGCATACTCAGTAGCAGTCTCACAATGATACAATTACCTAGGAATGGATTTCATCATTGAGCAAGGCATGACCCTACAGGCATAAATCTACATCCAAACACATATTAATATATATCTTCATCTATCTAACTGGAGTGTTAGGAATTGAATTACATGATTTTAGAGACTGACAATTCTAAAATCTGAAAGGTAGACTAGTAGGCTGTTGACTCAGGGATGAGCTGATGTTGCAGTCTCCAATGTGAAGGCTGACTGGAGGCAGAAATAATTCCTCATGGTAGGATAGTCTTTACTCTGAAACATTTAGTTGATTGGACAAAGCCCAACCACCTCATGGAAAAGAATCTGATTAACTCAAGTCTATTGAAATGTTAATCACATCTAAAAAACTGTCTGCACAGGGACATTTAGACTGGCTTTTGATGAAAACCTGGGTGCCATGGAGCTCTAGTGTGGCTCATCCCTGGCAACACTATGTCAAAATAGGAGGCAAAGGTGGAAGGTGAAGCTAGTGCTGGGTGCTCTGGTCCTCAAGTGAAACCCACATCAATAGATTAGTACCTCCATCAGGGGTGAGTGAGTTATAGCTCCTTTGAGAATGGACTCCCTCCAGAGAAAGTGGGTTGTTAAAATGAGGCTAGTTCCCTAGGTTTCCCTCTCTTGCTTCCTCTGTGGCCATGTGATCTCTTGGACATGCTCACTGCCTGTGTGAGTAGAAGCAGCCTGGTGGCCTCACTAGATGCAGCTGCCCAATCCTTGACTTTCCAGCCTTTAGAATTGGGAACAAATTAATTTCCTTATAAATTGTCGAGACTCTTGTGTTCTGTTATGGCATCATTAAACAGACTAAAACATGTGACCTAGCCAAGTTAATACATAAAATTTAACATCACAGCAGAGCAAACAGAAAATAAGAGTATAAGAATAGGATTATTATTAACAAAATTCTTTGTTCTATTTCATTTTGTAGTGTTAACATTTACTGATCTAATCTTCTGGAGTGTCTAATCTCTCAATCCCAGTTGATGCATTTTTCCTTTCAGAAGTTGTAGATTTTATCTCTGTAATTTAAATTTTTTTTTTATACTTTCCATATCCCTACTTACTTTGTCTGAACAGATGAAGTATGGTTATTTTAAATGCTCTAATGTCCTTATCTGCTAGTTCTAATATCTGTTTCAGTTCTGGTTTTGAATGACCACTTTTCCTCCTTTTGAGTGGCCTTCTTTTTCTGCCCCATTGCATTATTGATACTTTTTATTGTATTCCAGATATAGTGAACCTTGTGGGGGGTGTTGCATAGTTTTACATTCTTAGTAATATTTTTCAGTGCTATTTGTAATCACTGTTAATTAATTTGGAGATAGTTGAATGTTTTAAGATCTTCCTTTTAAGATATAATAGCCTAAACTGGAGAAAGATTCAATCTGAAGATAATTATTCCCCACTGCTGATGCAAATCTTTTCTGTGTATTCTACCCATCCTCCTGGAAGATA
>CAUYPK010000120.1:0-15598 GCA_963574355.1 Loris lydekkerianus | reverse complement strand
GAATTGTTGGGCCCTGCCATGTGCCTGAGGCCTAGTGCAATTTCCCGAGCCTGATTAGAAATAGATCCATTGAGCTACTTCTACATAGCAATGACTCAGCAAGGCCCGGCCTGAAACTGCCTCTACCTAGATACAGCCAACGTTGTACCATGCCAGTGGCCCAACCCTGTCACGCATCTCATCCCCCACCTTCTTTCCCTGCCCCTTCCCCATGCTCTATATAAGTGGCTGCTTGACGCAATAAAGTTGAGTTCCTGCTTAAAAAAAAAAAAAAAAAAAAAAAGAATTGAAATCAGAAAGGAAGAGCAAAGAGAGGGAAGGAGGGAGGGGAGTGGGGCTTTGGTGTGTGCCATACCTTTTGGGCGCAAGACACGACTGTAAGAGGGACTTTACCTAAAAAATGCAATCAGTGTAACCCGGTTTATTGTACCCTCAATGAATCCCCAACAATAAAAATAAAGAAAAATAAATAAATAAATAAAAAGTTTAAGAAAAAAAAACAGAACCTGGAGGCACCAAGATGGGTGTAACATTGAGTGACTGGGTATAACAAATTAATGTGTAATGGGCCAAGATGGAAAATAAATTTAGAAATGAAGTTCTAAAAAAAAAAAAAAAAAAAAAAGTGGGCTTACTAAATGCAGTGTGGTACCCTAGATGGTGCCAGAAACAGAATGAAGGACATTAGTGGAAAAACTAATGAGATTTGAAGAGCTCTCTGGAGTTTAGTTAATAGTACTGCACCAATGTCAATTTCTTAGTTTTAGCAAATATACTATGGCTATATAAAATCTTAACAGTAGAGGTGGGTGAAGGTATACAGGAACTTTCTGTATGATCTTTGCATCTTTCTATAAATCTAAAATTATTCTAAATAAAATTCATTAAAAGAAAAAAGCCAGAAGAAGAAACATTTAAAAATTAAGGAAAATAAAACATATCTTGGTATCTAAGTAATTCTTGTATTTAAATCTCTAGAACTGAATTACACAAAATACATAGTAAAAACTCCATAGTTGACCACCTCCCTACATTGATCACCTCCTTATGCTGACCTAATTTTCATAGACCAGACTTGCACCCCATGTACATATTAATACAGTAGGCCTCATTCCTTACATTGACCACTATGCTGACCAGTGTGGTACACAGTCCCTTGGGTGGTCAACTCACATAGGTTCTATTGTATTTCCAAAAGTTCTTGGTTTTCTAACCCAATCATTCAATAAACACTGATTTAATGCCTACTGTATATCAGGTACCTGAGATAAAGAGTTGGAGTCTCTGACCAAAGAAGATCACAGTCTCGTATGTAGGAAGAAACAAGAAGGGCTATTGACAGAAGATAGGCATAGTGACAAAGACCACAGAGTAAAGCTAAAGCGGAGTGGGGTGTGTGTGGATGGGTAAGAGATGACAGGAAGTGCTTCACAAATGGTTTCCTGGAGGGGATAAAAACTGAGCCAAGTCCTAAGAAAGAATAAGAATTAGTCAGGTGGGAGAAGAGGGGTGAGGGTAGCTGTGAGGATATTCTAAAAAAGTTCAGGAACTTATAGTCTAGCATGACCACACGTAAGACAGGAAAACTAGAGATGATAGCAGAAGCCAAATCATGAAAGGTCTTATAATGAATCTTGAGTTTGGGTTTCATCCCAAAGATTACAGGAGTTAGCAAGGGACTCTAATCAGGAAAATGACATAATCGGATAAGCAATGTATACCTGTGACAGCATAGAGAGTATCGGGGAGAAGTAAGAGCAAAGGCAGGGAGATTAGTTAAGTTGTAGTAATTCTAGTGAAGATAATAGGGACATAGAAGCCATAAAGAAAACTATTAACAGTCGGGCATGGTGGCTCACGCCTGTAGTCCCAGCGGTGTGGGAGGCCGAGGTGGGTGGATTGCCTGAACTCAGAGGTTCGAGACCAGTATGAGCAGCAGTGAGCCAGAGTAAGACCCCGTCTCTACTAACATCAAAAGCAGCCAAACGTTGTGGTGGGCGTCTGTAATCCCAGCTACTGGGGAGGCAACGGGACAGAACATCACCAGAGGAAGAACATTTAAAAAAAAAAGAAAAAACGAACAACAACAAAAAAAGAGTACTTCAAATGAAGAATGAACAAGCAAGCTGAAATAAAAAAAAATTAAAAAAAGAAAACTATTAACTAAAAAAAAAAAGAAAGAAAAGAAAAAAGAAAACTATTAACTGTGAATCATATTGACTGTATAAGAATTAAAAACGTATTTATAATGGTTACTGCTATAGAAGTCAAAATGGGGAAAAATATTTGCAACTCTTATTACAGATTTTGACTTAATTTTCTTAATCCATGAAAAGCTTTCACATCATTAAGAAAAACAAACCTAAAGAAAAATGTACAAAGAGGTCAAATAAGACACCCATGAAAATAATTTAAAATAAAAATAAACCTCAATATTTGCCATATTTTGACATAATTCATGTTTCTACAAAGTGACTTGAAACATTAGAAAAATTTAGATATCTATACATGTATACTATCAATTTCTATAAAGAAGAGATTTTCTTTCTTTCTTTCTTTTTTTTTTAAGAGACAGAGTCTCATTTTGTTGCCCTCGGTAGTGTGACATGGTGTCACAGCTCACAGCAACCTCTAGCTCTTGGACTTAGATGATTCTCTTGCTTTAGCCTCCTCAGTAACTGGGACTACAGGCACCTAGCTATTTTCTGTTGCAGTTTGGCGTGGGCTGGGTTTGAACCCGCCACCCTTGGTATATGGGGGGCTGGCACCCTACTCACTAAGCCACAAGCGCCGCCCAAGAAGAGATTTTCTTAAGAATAGCCTTCCCCTTGTCTGAGCACTTATCAGAGAATTTTTGGTTAAAATCTCACTTAACTCACATAACTGGCTGCTGTGCTGTCTCTTCCACATATGGAGTAAAACTAGGAAGCATAGTGGGTACAGTTGTCACAGCAGCTGTATTGTCACGAGGCTGGAGATGAAAGAGAAAACTAAAATCACCATAGTTTTACATTCTGAAACAACATATACATACCATGCCTAAGTATCCAAGAAGAATTCAATGTTAAAAATACTCCTCTAAATCTGAAGTCTTTTTTATGTTAGCAAAAACACCGTATCTAAGAGTCCTCACCCTGTATTCCAAGGGCCTGCCTGTGTTCCAAGGCCCTGCTTGCAACTCATTCTCTTTGGCCCTGGGCACAGGGGGTGCTATCCATGGTTGGAGTGTAGGCTTTGAGAACTCTGCTCTAGCAGCCTCATCAGCATTTTCATCAAAAACAGTAATTCTACAATTACTTTGCATCTGTTGAGAAACTTGATTTTGAAGTCCTCTGTTCTGGCTTGGAGCTAGACAAAATATTAAAACCACATAAAACCTTTAATTATCAACTTAGATGGCAGTTAAGGTACACTTATTCTTCTTCAAATCAATGAGACTATTTCCACTACCACAGACTCAAAGAGATTTTTAAAAATAATATTTTAAAAAATTAATCAATCAAAATAATGTTTTTATCCATTTTGTCTGTCACTTATATGTCCTCCTTTTTCCTCCTCCTTATCACCTACAATCTTTCATTTGTACATTTCCAAAAAAGACATTCTATATCTTCCTTCAGTCATCAATACATTGTCTAGTTTTATCAGAAATTAACCCAAGTTTCATTCTTCAGTGTTAAATTTTCTCTCGATGTAAATCTTCAGAGTACGTTGAAAAAGAACACAGAATTAGCACATATATTAGGCATCTTCTCTGCTGTGGGCTGATTATTACATCAAGCTTTATCATGATCTAGAGGAATGTCCTTTTGGACCATATATTCTCTATATACTAATTCTTGGATCAAGTAACATTCTAACTGATAACTGATACCAGGAAAGGGATAACAGATCAAAAAATAGTCTGGTCTACATGTCTGCTATAAATTTAGTTAATAAAATCTTATTATTGTCCATACCCTTTACTCAATTTGCTATGAACATAAAATTAACTTTAAAAAATTATCATTGATCATCTTTGGGTATATAACAAAAGTCTAATTCCTGTCCCCCAAAGACTAAAGACAGGATTCTTTTTTTTTTTTTTTTGAGACAGCCTCGAGCTGCCATCCTGGGTAGAGTGCTGTGGCATCGCAGCTCACAGCAACCTCCAACTCCTGGGCGCAGGCTAGTCTCCTGCCTCTGCCTCCCAAGTAGCGGGGACTATAAGGCGTCCGCCACAACACCCGGCTATTTACTTGCACCTGTCATTGTTGTTTGGTAGGCCCGGGCTGGATTCGAACCCGCCAGCTCAGATGTATGTGGCTGGCGCCTTAGCCTCTTGAGCCACAGACGCCGAGCCCAGGATTCTTAACCATATTAATATCATTCTGAGGCTTTGGCATGTGTAAGCTTTGCACTGATAATGACTACAATATATTTATTTTTACTTATTTTTATTTAGATTAATATGAGAGCACAAATGATTAGGTTACACTATGTTTGATATAGTATCTTCTTTCAGTTAACAACTCCAACTCAAAAAAGTTGATGCTTTCTAAATATCAAGTCTTTCTTAAGACACAAAATTGCTGACACACTTTGGTTTTACAGCACACTGTGATGGTAGCTCTCCTTTGGTTTCTTTTTTTTTTTTTTTTTTTTTTTTTCTGTTTGTAAAGATAAGGTCTTGCCCTTGCTCAGGCTAGTCTTAAACTCCTGAGCTCAAGCTCCAGAGTGCTTGATTTATAAGATTTACAGGCATGAGTCTGGACCCAGCCTGACTTCCTTCCTTATGCTAACTAGTATTCAGGAAAAAAAGGATAGTGTCCACATGTATATTTATGCATTATCTTCTTATGTAATTTGCCTACCATCAGAAATCAAAGGGGTTCCAAAATAACATTTGACAAACTTACGCTTGAGAGCACCTCCTACACGGCTAATTGGAGCTCTTGCTGTCTTTTTCCCTTTGCTCTTTAGTTCAGCTAATGTGCTTCGCTGTGGTACAGAAGATCCAAAAACTTCCTCTTCTTCCTCTTTCTCAAGTGCCAATACAGTTTGTCGAGACACTCGAGCTTGAAATTGCCTAAAGAGAATGGACAATTAACTTTTAGTGAGATGACTGCTACTCACCAGATCTAAAATTTCTAATTTGTTAAAGTAAACAAAGGAGAATAGGTTGAAAGTAGAAATACAGAAATATCCCAAAGAAAGTATTTATTTTCTAAGAAATAAAGAAAACCAAACACCTTGAGGTCAGAAAAGGTTTTAGTGGCTGGGTGTGATGGCTCACGCCTAGAATCCTAGCACTCTAGGAGGCCAAGGCAGGAGGCGTAACCTCAATGTGACTTTGAGTGCCATTGACTTATGTTTGAAGAAGCTTTCTCAGAGTCCAGATGAAGGGATGTTCCTTTGAGACCCTCCAAAATAATTAGAAAGCTAATCATGTAGGAGGCAGGCCCTGAAGGCAGAGTCTGGCTGTCTCTGGAATGTCCTAGAAGGGATCTTGGAAGTGGAAAACAAGATAAGTTAATGTGCATCTCAGTTACATGTTGCACCTGTTTTTACAAACGGCTGAGTAAGTTTTTGTGGTTGTTCTGTATGGCTTCTTTGTACTCTTATCACGTAGACCATTTGCTGCCAATCAGTTTTATTATTAGAATGTGTGTGTGTGTGTACGTGCAGAACTTAGTGTTGTTAGGAGTATATAAGCTTGCAAGAAATAAAAGTAAGGGCTGCATGCATGAGCGAGCTGTGTAGCCCTCTGCTTTCCCACAATTCTGACTGCTGGTCTTATCTCTGCGACTCCGGCCCAGAGCATTTACAGCCACAGGATAGCCAGAGCTCAGGAGTTTGAGACTGACCTGAGCAAGATTGAGTCCTTATCTCTACTAAAAATAGAAAAATTAGCTGGGCATTGTGGTGGATGCCTGTAGTCCCACCTACTTGGGAGGCTGAAGCAAGAAAATTGCTTGCTTGAACCCAGGAGTTTGAGGTTGTGAGCTAGGCTAACCAGAGCACATTAGCCTTGATGGCAGAGAAGAAGAAAGGAAGGAAAGAAGGGAGGAGGGAGGGAAGAAGGAAGGAAGGAAGAGTATTGGCTATAATAATTTAGTTTCACCTTTAAATGTCCAAGTTTGACCAATTAAAATCACTCTGAAAAATTCCCCTTTGGTTGAGATGAGGAGCAAATTAGAGTGACAGACTAGATCACAGAATTTATTAAGATCAGAGTTTTCCATCACCTTTTTATTATAAAATTTGCCAATTGTTAACATCTTGCCATGTCTATTTCATCACTAGCTGCATGTCTTTTTCTATACATACATGGTTTCTCCTGACTCATATGAAATAAAGTTGTTTTTTAGCAAAGCTGGCAGAAGTTTAAAAACAAACTTCCTATGTTGCTGTCAGTTTTAAGCACTATCAAAAGGGATTCTCTTCTCCTTTCACTGTTTCATTTGACTAGTCTTTTAAAAAAGGTATCAGAAAGTTAAAAAACAAAACAAACAAAAAAAAACTTAAATAAATTTTAGATGCTGGCCAAAATGGAGTAAGACCACTTAACTTTTCTCTCTCTCTGATCAGAATTTGAAACTTTACACAATACATTTAAAAAAGCAACCAAGGACTCTGAAAAGTAAAGAAAAGCAAGTGGACTGTGGAGAGAAGTCAAAACTTGAAGAAACAACCCACACAGGGTTGTTTCCTGTTTTTTCCCCTCTGTTTTCTCTCGTGGCTTTGAACTGTTGCAATCATGGTGTGGGAATCTAAAACTATTAGAGAAACCCTATCTTTCTGGCCTGAGGATGAGGAAAAGGGGACTCAGAAGGGTGAAGAGTATGGGAGGAATACTGAAGAGGAATGAGCTGAAGAAGAGGATCTTCTTTTTTTTGAGACAGAGCCTCAAGCTGTTGCCCTGGGTAGAGTGCTGTGACATCACAGCTCACAGCAACTTCAAACTCTTTGGGCTTAAGTGATTCTCTGGCCTCAGCCTCCCAAGTAGCTGGGACAACAGGTGCCCGCCACAATGCCCGGCTATTTTTTGGTTGTAGCCATCATTATTGTTTGGCAGCTCAGGCTGGATTTGAATCCACCAGCTCAGGTGTATGTGGCTGGCGCCTTAGTGGCTTGAGCCACAGTGCCGAGCCAAGACAAGGATCTAATTCTGTGCACGTATTGGCACAAATCCTAGGGTGACTCCTGAGCTGTGCATGCATACTCAAAGCAGCACAGGGAAGGTTTTGAGAACTGAATTATTATACAACCACTCGCCAAGTCCTAGACTAATTCATGCAGGAGATAAATCCAAAGCAGCACAGCAAAGGTCTTAAAAACTGAACTGACAGGCTTGGCGCCTGTACCACAGTGGTTATGGTGCCACATACATCAAAGATGGCGGGTTCAAATCCAGACCAGGCCAGCTAAAACAACTGCAACAAAAATATAGCTGGGTATTGTGGCGGAGGCAAGAGAATCGCTTAAGCCCAAGAGTTGGAGGTTGCTGTCAGCTGTGACGCCATAGTATTCTCTGTCTCAAAAAACAAGCAAACAACAACAACAACAAAAAACGAACTGACAGTGGAACCAACACTATATAGTGAGGAAGAACTTGTGGTATCTGAAGTTTGGTTTGCTACTGAGACAAAAACATTAATATTCTCCAGAGAGTATCAGCCAACAGTCTTATAATATAGTATCAAAATAAATGTCCAGGATATAATCCAAAATTACTTGACACACACACAAAAAAAAACAGGAAAATATCACCAATTTTCAAAGAAAAAGACAATCAACAAATGCCAACATCAATATGACCCAGACGGCAAAGTTTTTAGACACAGATTTCAAAACAACTATTATAACCATGCTCCACAAAGTAAAGATAAAACCATTTGAAATAAATGGAAAGATAGAAATTCTTAACAGAAACAGAAATTATAAAAAATAATCAAGTGGATATTTTAGACCTGAAAAATACAATATCTGAAAAAAAAAAAAAAATTGAATGGATTCAATATTAGAATGGAGAAAGAAGAGTTAAGAACACATGAACCTGAAAACAGATCAATAAAAACTGGCCAATCTAAAAAATAAAAAGAACAAAAGCTAAAATCTTCACGGACCTATGAAATAATATCAAAAGATCTAATTTGGACTGATTCTTGGTATCAGGGGAAAAGAGGTATAAAGTCTCAAAAGGAGAAAGAAAGGGATGTAGATGGAGAAAAGTATTGTAAAAATAATGTCTGAAATCTACAGATTCAATGCAATCCCCATTAAAATATCATCATCACACTTTCAAGATTTGGAAAAAAAAAAATTCATTGTTTTGTATGGAACTAGAAAAAACCCTGTATAGCCAAGGAAATTCTTAAAAATCTACCAGACTTTAGGCTATACTACAAGGCCACAGTGATCAAAACAACATGGCATTGGCATAAAAATAAAGAGACATTGACATTTGGAACCAAACAGAAAACCATGAGATGAAAACTAATATCGTACAGCTACCTGATCTTTTTTTTTTTTGGCAGGGGCCTGGTTTGAACCTGCCATCTCCGGTATATGCAGCCAGCGTCCTACTCCTTTGAGCCACAGGCACTGCCCCCAGCTACCTGATCTTTGATAAACCAAACAAGAACATACAATGGGGAAAAGAATCCCCATTGAATTAATGGTATTGGGAGAAATGGATAAACACTTTTAAAAGACAGAACACATATAAAAGACTGAAACTGCACCTGCACCTCTCACCACTTACAAAAATTGATTCAAGATGGACTAAAGATTTAAACCTAAGGCATGAAACAATAAAAATCATGGAAGAAAGTGTGGGGAAAAACACTTGAAGATATCAGCCTGGGAAAAGATTTTATGGAGTAAACTTCCGTGGCAATTGATACAATGACAAAAATAAACAAATGGGACTAAATTAAACTGAAAAGCTTCTGTACAGATAAGGAAACAACCAAAAAAAACAGACAACCTTCAGAATGGGAGAAGATATTTGCATATTATAAATTGATAACTAGGATCTACAGAGAACTCAAGTTAATCAACAAAAAAAGACCCAACAACGCCATTTATCACTGGGCAAGAAACATGAACAGAACCTTCTCTAAAAAAGACAGACAGATGAATGGCTAACAAACATATGAAAAAATGCTCATCATCCCTAATCATCAGAGAAATGCAAATCAAAACTATGCTGAGATATCACCTAACCTCAGTGAGAATGGCCCACATCATAAAGTCTCAAACCTACAGATCCTGCTGGATGTAAAGAAAAGGGAACACTTTTACACTGCTGGTGGGACTGCAAACTAATACAACCTTTTTGGAAAGAAGTATAGAGAATCCTTCTCAAATTAGACCTCCCATTTTATCCTGCAATCCCATTATTAGGCATCTACCCAGAAGAAAAAAAATCCTTTTATACAGTGGTTCTCAACCTTCCTAATGCCATGGCCCTTTAATACAGTTCCTGTGGGTCACAACCCACAGGCTGTTTTACCATAAGGACATTTGCACTAGACTGTTCATTGCAGCTCAATTTACAATTGCCAAAATGTGGAAACAGCCTAAATGCCCACCAACTGAGGAATGGATTAACAAGCTGTGGTATGTGTATACCACGGAATACTTTTCGGCCACTAAAAAAGATATATCTTCTGTATTAACCTGGATGGAGGTGAAATACCTTCTTAGTAAAGCATCACAAGAATGGAGAAGCAAGAATCCAGTATACTCAATTCTAATATGAAAGCAGTAGGTGAGCTAATATAAGGGGTGGAATAGGGGAATGAGGTAGGGGGGGTTGGGAGACACAGTGTATGGCATACCCCTTGGGTGGGAACACAAGTATAAGAGGTACTTTAACAAACGCAATCAGTGTAACCTAATTCTTGGTATGCTCAATGAATCCCAAACAATAAAAAAAGAATTTTTTTTGCAGTTTTTGGCCAGGGCTGGGTTTGAACCGGCCACCTCTGGCATATGGGGCTGGTACCCTACTCCTTTGAGCCACAGGCGCTGCCCCACCCCCAAAATGAAAATTTTTTTTAAATGCCATTGGGATTTTCAAAGGAATTGGGTTGAATACACAGATTACTTTGGGTAGCACAAACATTTTGGCAATGTTGATTCTTCCAGTCAATGAGTACAGGAAATCTTTCAATTTATTTGTGCCTTCAATTTCTTTCATCAATATTTTACAGGTTTTAATGTACAGAAATTTCACCTCCTTTGTTAATTTATTCTTCAGTATTTTTTTTTTTCCTTTGAGAAAGAGTCTCACTTTGTCACCCTTGGTAGAGTGCTGTAACATCATAGCTCACAGCAACCTCAAACTCTTGGGCTCAAGCTACTGCCTCAGCCTCCCAAATAGCTGGGACTACAGGCATCTGCCACAACCTTCACCTATTTTTAGAGACCAGGTCTCGCTCTGGCTCAGGCTGGTCTTGAACCATTAGCTCAGGCAATCCACCTGAGCTAATGGCTACTGCAGCTGGCCACCATTTTATGATTTTTAATGCTAGAGTAAATGAGATGGTTCTCTTAATTTCTTTTTCTGTTAAGTTATAATTGGTTATTATTCATGTATAAAAACATACTGATGTTTGTATGCTAATTTTATATCTGCAACTTTACTGAATTCATTTATTTGTTCTAACAGTTTTCTTGTGAAACTTTTGGTTTTGTTAAATATAGGATCATGTCTTCTACAAATAAAGATAACTTTACTTCTTAAAAAATAATGGCTAAAAACTTGCCAAATTTTGTGAAAGGCATACATTTACAAATTCAAAATGCCCAGTGAATGCCAAACAGATTAAATGCAAAGGAAGTCCCACCTAATCACATCAGAATCAAACTACTAAAAACCAAAGATAAAGGAAACAATCTTTTACAAGGCCGGAGAAAATAAACACATTATGTGTTGGGAAGAAAAACACTCAAATGACTACAGATTTCTCATCAGAAGCCACGGAAACCAGAAGACAGTGGAGGAGTATCTTTAAAGTACTAAAAGAAATTAACTGTGGAAGGTGGGGCCTATGGTTCAGAGGAGTAGGACACCAGCCCATATACCGGAGGTGGCGGGTTCAAACCCGGCCCCGGCCAAAAACTGAAAAAAATAAAATAAAAAAAGAAAGTAACCATCCATCCGGTGAAAATCTCCTTTAGGAGTTAAGATGAGTTGAATACTTATCAGATAAAGACAAAGATAATTTATTAGCAATAAACCTGCTCTAAAAGAAAATGGCCAAAAGAAATTCTTAGACTGAAGGGAAATGATACTGCAAGGGAACTTCGGAAATGAAGAAAAAAATAACAGAAATAGTAAATACAAAGACTTTTTCTGCTATATTCCTTAAAATATATTTGTACGAGTGTTGAATGCAAAAATTATAATATTGGCTTGGCACCCGTAGCACAGCCAGCCACATACACCAAGGGTGGCAGGTTCAAACCCGGCCCCAGCTAGCTAAACAACAATGAAAACCGCAACAAAAAATAGCCGGGCGTTATGGTGGGCACCTGTAGTGCCAGCTACTCCGGTGGCTGAGGCAAGAGAATCACTTAAGCCCAAGAGTTTGAGGTTGCTGTGAGCTGTGATGCCACAGCACTCTACCAAGGGTGACACAGTGAGACTCTGTCTCAAAAAAAAAAAAAAAAAATTATAATGTTGTCTGCTTGGGTTTTCAATGTATGTAGATATAATACATACGAGAACAGGGAAGATGAGTAAAGATGAGGAAAGGTATGGTTATAAAGCTTCTGTATTTTACTTGAAATGACAAATATTAACTCTAAGCAGACTATGAAAGTGTAGGTTATGTGTATTATATTGCCTAACCACTTAAGAGTTATAACAGACAAAAAGCCAATAAAATAAATTAAAATGAAATATTAAAAAATATTCAATAATCCAAAAGAAGGCAGGAAAGGAGCCACAAATGAACAAAAAACAAATTATCAAACATTAGACCTAAACATAACAATATTAATAATTCTACTAAATGATCTAAATATATCTCAAAAAAAGAAAAGAGACAGATATGTCAGAGTTGAGGGGAAGAAAAAAGCAGACCTATTTGCTGTGTATTAGAAACTCACTTAAAATACAAAGACATAGGTTAAAAGTAAAAGGAAAGCCACACAAAAACCTATAACACAACTGTTTGTAGCAGCATTATTTTGTAATATCTCAAACATGCAAATAACCTAAATGTCCACTAACTGATGAATGGATAAGATGTGGTATATCCATCTAATAAACTATTAATCAACAATAATTAGGAATAAAGTACTAATACATTCCACATCTTTGATAAACTTCGAAAATACTATGCTAAGTGAAAGAAGCCAGTCACAGAAGACCATTTATTTATATGAAATATCCAAAATAGGCAAATTTATAGAGACAGTAACGAGATCAGTGGTTGTCTGGGACTAGAATAAGTGTTATGGGGGTAACTGTTAACAGATATCAGGTTGATTTTAGGGTATTAAAAATGTTCTAAAATTACATACTGGGTCTTACATATTTTTTACATTAGAGTTTGTACAACTCTAAAGTTGTTTTAAAAAATTAAAGGAAAGAAAAAGATAATTATACAAACAAAAAGGAAGGCAGAATGGCTGACTTGTGAACAGGAATATGATCAGAGATAAACAGGGACATTATATAGGGTTGCCTGTAGTAATTTTTGCATACGAACTTTATGGCCTGTATAACAATATAGGGGTCAATTCTAAATGTTTATACACCTAACAACAGACTTCAAGATATGTTAAGCAAAACGGATGGGAATGAAAGAAAAAATAGACAAAATTGGCTCAGTGCCTATAGCTCAAGCAGCTAAAGCGCCAGCCACATATACCAGAGCTGGCGGGTTTGAATCCAGCCCGGGCCTGCCAAACAATAATGACAAATACAACGAAAAAATAGCCGGGCATTGTGGCAGGCGCCTCTAGTCCTAGCTACTTGGGAGGCTGAGGCAAGTGAGTTGCTTAATTCCAGGAGTCAGATGTTGCTGTGAGCTGTGACACCACAGCATTCTACCCAGTGTGACAGCTTGAGGCTCTGTCTAAAAAAAAAAAAAAAAAAACAAAGAAAGAAAGAAAAAAGAAAAAATAGACAAAATTGAAGGAAAGTTCATTTATATATATTTTTTGAGACAAAGTCTCATTTTGTTGCCCTCAGTAGAGTGCCGTGGTGTCATAACTCACAGCAACCTCAAACTCTTGGTCTTAAGTGATTCTCTTGCCTCAGCCTCCCAAGTAGCTGGGACTACTGGCGCCTGCCACAATGCCTGGCTATTTTTTAGAGACGGGGTCTCACTCCGGCTCAGGCTGGTCTCAAATTCAGGTGATCCGCCCACCTCAGCCTCCCAGAGTGCTAAGATTACAGGTGTGAGCCACCAGGTCAGTCCTAAAAGGAAACTTCAAAACCCCTCTCATTAATTGATAGAACAAGTAGACAGAAAATCAGTAAAAATATGTAAGACACAACCAGACTACCAGTCAACTCAACCAACTACATTTATAGAATACTGCACCCCCAAACAGTACAATATACATATTTTTAAAGTGTACATGGAAGGCTAGGCGCAAAAGCTCACTCCTGTAATCCTAGCACTCTGGGAGGCGAGAAGGATGGATTGCCTAAACTCATGAGTTGGAGACCAGCCTGATAAAAGGGCGTTATAGTGGGTGGGTACCTGTAGTCCCAGCCACTTGGGAGGCTGAAGCAAGGGGATCGCTTGAGCCCAAAAGTTACAAAGTGAGACTCTGTCTCAAAAAAAAATAAATAAAAATAAGATAAATGTGTACATGGAATATTCACCAAGACAGACCATATTTGGATGATAAAACAAACCTTAACCAATTTAAAAGACATGAAATCAGGCTGGGCACAGTGGCTCATGCCTGTAATCCTAGCACTTTGGGAGGCCAAAGCAGGAGGACTGCTTGAGCTCAGGAGTTCAAGACCAGCTTGAATAAAAGTGAGGACTTGTCTCTACTAAAAATAGAAAACTCTAGCTGGGAGCTGTAGCAGGTGCCTATAGTTCCAGCTACCTTGGAGGCTGAGCCAAAAGGATCACTAAAAACCAAGAGTTTGAGGTTGCTGTGAGCTCTGATGACACCACAACACTCTACCCCGGGTGACAGAATGAGACTCTGTTTCAAAAAAGAAAAAAAAAAAAAAAAAAAAAAAAAAAAAGACTTGAAATCATATACATTGTGTTCTCTGACCACCATGGAATTAAACTAAAAATAAATAACAAGGAGAGTCCTGAAAAATCCAAAACTGTCTCCTATTTATTTATTTTTTTAAATATTTATTTATTTTTTGTGTGTGGTTTTTGGCGGGGGCTGGGTTTGAACCCGCTATATCCGGCATATGAGACTGGTGCCCTTCCCCTTTGAGCCACAGGTGCCGCCCAGTCTCCTTTTTAAATAACATACTACTAAATAAACACAAGAGAAATTAGAAAAATTAGAAAATATTTTGAACTGAATGAAAATGAAAATACAGTTTGTAAAACTTGTGGGATTTGGCTAAAATAGTGCTTAAAAGGGAATGTAAAGCATTAAATGCTTCTACTAAAAACGGAGAAAAGTCTAGAATCAGTGACTTAAGCTTTCACCAAAGCAAGCAAAAGAAAGGAAATAAGGAACAGAAATCACTAAGAGAAAAATCAATGATCCCAAAAGCTAGTTTGCTGAAGTGATCAAAAAAATTGATATTATAGCCAGACTAAGAAAAGAGAAGACAAAATTACCAGCATCAAGAATGAAAGAGGGAAGATCACTACATCACCTGCAGACATTAAAAGGGTGGTGAAGGGTTATTTGCTTGAGCGAGCTTTCAGCCTCCTTATTCTCCGACATTTCATCTCAGGCTCAATCTCTGTGGCACCAGCCACACAAGAAACATTCACACAACACCTGTATTTTGATAAAAACCATTTTACCTTGGTTCAAGATTCTGTGCATCACCAAGATGATACTGTGGTTGTAGGAAGCCACATCACACTGTACTTGGGCTAAGTTTACTTTCCGCATGGAAGAAAGTATCAATGGAAGATCCAGAAATACTATGGAGGCTGAGAAGTCCGAGACCAAGGAACCACACCTGACAAGGGTCCTCTCACTGCTGAGGACTTTCTACAAAGTCCCAAGGTGACTCAGGGTATCACATGACTTAAAATTTCTAATCAAAAATTTAAATAATTGAGGATTAAAGATGGCAGCCGAGTAACAGCTTCCCTGCAACTGGGCACTGCGAGTCTGGGGAGACAAGACTCCAGGCATCTCTGGCCGGTGGGATGTGCCTATGATCATCCCTTTGAGGATACAGGAAGCCAGCAAGGGACTTCTGGACCCCAGGAGGAGGACAAAAACAGTGGAAAACTGGCAAGTGGCAGTGTGTGTTCCATTGACCTAATCACGCTGGCAACCCTGAGTACAAGCAGCAGTGAGACTGCAAACCAGAAAGGCCTTACCTGTGAACTGTTTTGGTGTTCTTGGACTTGGCGCTCAGTTGAGCTGCCTTGGGGAGAGCTTGAGCAGGAGTGTGGAGAACTTTGGGCATTGTCTGGGG
>CAUYPK010000116.1:0-27926 GCA_963574355.1 Loris lydekkerianus | reverse complement strand
CCCTTGCTGGCTCCCTGTATCCTCAAAGGGATGATCATAGGCAGATCCCACCGGCCAGAGATGTCTGGAGTCTTGTCTCCCCAGATTCCCTGTGCCCAGTTGCAGGGAAGCTGTTACTCAGCCGCCATCTTTAATCCAAATCCTCTCTCTCTTTTTTTAAGAGACAATCTCTTAAGCCTAAGAGAGTTAGAGGTTGCTGTAAACTGTGATGCCATGGCACTCTACCGAGGGCAGCATAGTAAGACTCTGTCGCAAAAAAAAAGAAAAAGAGAGAGAGAGAAATGCAAATCAAAACTATCCTGAGATATCATCTAACCCCAGAGAGAATGGCCCTTATCCCAAAGTCTCAAAACTGCAGATGCTGGATGGATGTGGAGAGAAGGGAACACTTTTACACTGCTGGGGGACTGCAAACTAATAACCTTTTTGGAAGGAAGTGTGGAGAACCCTCAAAGAACTCAAGCTAGATCTCCCATATGATCCTGCAATCCCACTACTGGCATCTACCCAAAAGGAAAAAAATCCTTTATCACAAGGACACTTGCACTAGACTGTTTATCGCAGCTCAATTTACAACTGACAAAATGTGGAAATAGCCTAAATGCCCACCAACCCAGGAATGGATTAACAAGCTGTGGTATATGTATACCATGGAATACTATTCAGCCATTAAAAGTTGGAGACTTTATATCCTTTGTATTAACACGGATGGAAGTGGAACACTTCCATCCATGCATCACAAGAATGGAGAAGCATGAATCCTGTGTACTCAATTTTGATATGAAGACAATTAATGACCTAGTACAAGGTGGGCCGTAGGGGAAGGGGAGAGCAGAGAGAGAGAAGGAGACAGGGGGTGGGCTAAAGGAAGAGCAGAGAGGGGGAAAGAGGAAGGGAGATGGGAGAAGGAATAGCAGAGAGAGGGAAGGAGGGAGGGGATGGGAATCTCAGTGTGTGACACACCTTGTGGGGACAAGACACAGAATAAGAGGGACTTTACCTAACAAATGCAATCAGTGTAACCTGGTTTCTTGTGCCCTCAATGAATCCCCAACAATATAATAATGATAAAATCTCCATATATAATATAGCTTTTAAATTGTATTCATATCTTGTATATCTCTGCTAATTGTTTGTCTTCTTGATCCATTGGTTTCTAAAACAGCTATGTAATGTTTCTAGTTTCAGTAGTCTTTTTTTTTATTTGTCAATTGTTTTATAAACATAAAAATGAAGATAAGAACAGTATTTTCTCATAAGTTTATAATGAAGATTATGAGTTGATACATGTAAAGCCTATAGACCATGGCTGACATAGAAGGTACTCAGAGTTAACTATTTGTATATTTTGGGTCTATATTACCAAATACATTTATGATACTCATATATATTTTCTTACTTTCTTATTTATTTTACCATTTTGTAAGACTTCCCTTTTTGTACCATAATTTTTTACCTTGAATTTTGTTACATATTAAATTCTCGATTTTGGCTGGTAAAGCTTGTCCCCTTTTTTCTTTTTGGCTTGGCACCTATAGCACAGTGGTTACGGCACCAGCCACATATACCCTGAGGGTGGCAGGTTCAAACCTAGCCCGGGCTAGCTAAACAACAATGACAACTGCAACAAAAAAGAATAGCTGGGCGTTGTGGTGGGCACCTATAGTCCCAGCTACTCGGGAGGCTGAGGCAAGAGAATCGCTTAAGCCCAAGAGTTTGAGGTTAGTGTGAGGTGTGATGCCACGGAACTCTACCCAGGATGGCATAGTGAGACTCTGTCTCAAATAAAAAAAAAACAAAAAAAAACACAACTTGTCCCCCCTTTTTTTTTTTAAATTGAGACAGAGTCTCACTTTGTCACCCTTGGTAGATGCCATGGTGTCATAGCTCACAGCAACTTCCTGGGCTCAGTCTCCCAAGAAGCTGGGATTACAGGTGCCCGCCACAATGCCCAGGTATTTTTTTTAGAGATCACGTTTCACTCTTGCTCTGGCTGATCTCGAAGTGTGAGCTCAGGCAATCCACCTGTCTTGGTCTCCCAGAGTGCTAGGATTACAGGCATGAGCCACCTCTCCTGGCCTTAAAGCTTGTCCCTTGATCACTGAGTTTCCAAGGAAGCCAATTCTAAGGTAGAAATTAGAGTGCAGGAATCTAGGGCCAGTTGCAGTGGCTCACTTCTGTAATTATAGCACTTTGGGAGGCCAAGGTGGGTGGATTGCTTGAGCTCAGGAGTTGGAGATCAGACTGAGGAACAGTGAAACTCTGTCTCTACTAAAAATAGGAAAAAACAAAAAACAAAAAACAACCCTAACTGGACGTTTGGGCAGGCTCCTGTAGTCTCAGCCAAATGGGAGACTTGGGCAGGAGAATCGCATTAGCCCAAGAGTCTGAAGTTGCTCTGAGCTCTGATGACACCACAGCACTCAACCCAGGGCAACAGAGTGAGAATCTGTCTCAAAAAAAAAAAAAAAAGAAAAGAAAGAAATATATATATATATATATATATATATATAGAGAGAGAGAGAGTGAGAGAGAGAGAGAACAGAATGTTTATGATTAAGTGCTCTTGGGTTCAACACTTGTAGGAAAGGAAAGAAGGAAGCAGGATTGGACAGAGAAGTTGGGCTGCAGAGTAAACACAGGCTGCAGAGTAAACACAGGCTTCAGCTAATCCTGCAGAGAACTGTGAGTCTCACCAAGGCATCTGACATACCTGCAATTTCCTGCTCAACCAGTCCAATATGAATGACGTCATCAATGCAGTAAATCAAGATGATGTTTTGAGAGCTCGCCATCAGGTTAGATCTCTTGGGATTATTTTGTGACAGAGGGCAGGAGAGTTTACATAGATCTGGGGCAAGACTATAAATGTGAATTGTTGTCTTTTCTGAGTGAATATGAACTGTTTCTGCTCTCCTTTCTAATAAGAAAGAATGGAAAAGAATCCATTTGCCAGACTAATGGCTGTACACTATATACGTGCGTCCCTGTTATTTGGCTTTAGCTATAATATCACACACAGCAAAGCATCTATAATTAGGGCTTCTACTTAGTTGAGTTTGCAGTAATTCACTATGATCCTCTAGGATCTGTCTCATTTTTTTTTCAGGGGCCAGACTGGTGACTTAAATGAAGATATGTTGGGGAGGCCAGATAATGGTGGCTCGCTCTTGTAATCCTAGCACTCTGGGAGGCCAAGGTGGGTGAATTGCTGAGCTCAGGAGTTTGAGACCAGCCTGAATGAAAGCAAGATCCCATGTCTACTAAAAATAGAAAAATAATCCTGGCATGGTGGCGGGTGCCTGTAGTCCCAGCTACTTTTGACTCTGAAGCAAGAGAATCACTTGAGCCCAAAAGTGTGAGGTTACTGTGAGCTATGATGACTTCATGAAACTCTACCAAGGGCAACAAAGTGAAATGCTTTCTCAAAAAATAAAAAAAAGGGGCTGCACCTGTGGCTCAGTGGATAGGGCACTGGCCCCATATACTGAGGGTGGTGGGTTCGAACCCGGCCCTAGCCAGCTAAAACAGCAATGACAACTGCAACAACAACAAAAAAAGCTAGACTTTGTGGCAGGTGCCTGTAGTCCCGGCTACTTGGGAGGCTGAGGCAAGAGAATCACTTAAGCCCAAGAGTTGGAGGTTGCTGTGAACTGTGATGTCATGGCACTCTACCGAGGGCAACTCAGGAGGCTGAGGCAGGAGGATTGCCTGAGCCCAGGAGTTTCAGGTTGTAGTGAGCTATGAGGATGCCTCTGCACTCTAGCCCTGGTGACAGAGCCTAGACTGTCTCAAGAAAAGGCTCGGTGCCTGTAGCTCAGTGGCTAGGGCTCCAGCCACATACATCAGAGCTAGCAGGTTCGAATCCAGCCCGGGCATGCCAAACAACAATGACAACTGCAACCAAAAAATAGCCAGGCGTTATAGCGGGCGCCTGTGGTCCCAGCTACTTGGGAGGCTGAGGGAAGAGAATCGCTTAATTCAAAGAGTTTGAAGTTGCTGTGAGCTGTGACTCTAAGGTACTCTACCCAGGGTGACAGCTTGAGACTCTGTTGTCTCAAAAAAGAAGGAAAAGAAAAAAATGAAAAAGAGAACAAATTATATCTAAAGGAACAGAAGCTAATGAAATACAAAATAAATGGATAATATTGAAGATTAACGATCTAAGTCTTGGCGGCACCTGTGGCTCAGTGAGTAGGGCGCCGGCCCCATATGCCGAGGGTGGCGGGTTCAAACCCAGCCCTGGCCAAACTGCAACAAAAAAATAGTAGGGCATTGTGGCAGGCACCTGTAGTCCCAGCTGCTCGGGAGGCTGAGGCAAGAGAATCGCTTAAGCCCAGGAGCTGGAGGTTGCTGTGAGCTGTGTGATGCCACGGCACTCTACCAAAGGGCCATAAAGTGAGACTCTGTTTCTATAAAAAATAAATAAATAAATAAATAAATAAATAACGATCTAAGTCTTGCTGGATACTAGCTCATGCGTTATAATCATAGCACGCTAGGAGGCTGAGGCAGGAGGATCACTTGAGCTCAGGAGTTCCAGATCAGCCTGAAAATGAGGGAGACCCCATCTCTACTAAAAATCGAAAAACTAGCCAGATGGAAGCTGAGGCATGAGGACTGCCTGAGCCCAAGAGTTTGAGGTTGCTGTGAGCTGTGTTGTTGTTAGTGTACTAAATCCCAACATGATAGAGTAAGACTGTGTCTCAAAAAACAAAACAAACAAACAAAAAACTTCTCTATTGGCTTGGCGTCCATAGCTCCGTGGTTAGGGCAGTGGCTACATACACAGGGGCTGGTGAGTTTGAATTTGGCCTGGCCCTGCTAAAAAACACAATGATACCTCCAACAACACAAAAAAGTAGCCAGGCGTTGTGGAGGACACCTGTAATCCCAGCTACTTGGGAGGCTGAGTCAAGAGAATTGCTTAAGCCCAAGAGTTTGAGGTTGCTGTGAGCTGTGACGCCACCACACTCTACCAAGGGCAACATAGTGAGACTCTGTCTCAAAAAAAAGAAAAAGAAAAAAAAGAAAGGGCAGTGCCTATGGCTCAGTGGGTAGGGCACCGGTCCCCTATATTGAGGGCGTGGGGTTCAAACCTGGCTCCGGCCAAATTGCAACAAAAAAATAGCCAGGCTTTGTGGCGGGCGCCTGTAGTCCCAGCTACCGGAGAGGCTGAGGCAAGAGAATTGCCTAAGCCTAGGAGTTGGAAGTTGCTGTGAGCTGTGTGACACCACGGCACTCTATCGAGGGCAACTCTGTCTCTACAAAAACAAAACAAAACAAAACCTATCCTCTGAAGTAGTTTTACCAAAATATTCAAATCTGAATTTGATTAATCCTCTTTCTTCAATATCAATTTACAAAAATTTATATTGAATTCAGAAAGATGAAAGATACCACATAATCACCAAAATACAGAATGCAGGAAAATTTATGGGACAACAATTGTATAATCTCAGTTTTTTCAGCAAATTGCAAGAGGGGGAAAAACAAACCCAGATGATAAATGGATGATTGTTTTCTATTTCTCCTGAATACCCCTGGGATAGGAAATGCCTGAGATAGTCATTGGAGGGTTGGGCTACTAGTGGAATTATAAATGTTTTTGTTTTCTAAAAACATATTAAATTCCTCCTAAAAAATAAAAAATCTGGTTTTATATGTTTAAAATGTATCTTTCTGTCTTTTTTTTTTTTTGAGACAGAGTCTCACTTTGTCACCTGGGGTAAAGTGCTATGGAATCACAGCTCACAGCAACTTCAGACTTTTGGACTCAAGCAGTTCTCTTGCTTCAGCCTCTGGAGCAGCTGAGACTACAGGTGACCACCACAATGCCTGGCTATTTTTAGAGATGAGGTCTCACTTTGGCTCAGGCTGGTCTGGAACTCCTGCACTCAGCCAATCCACTTGCTTTGGCCTCCCATAGTGCTAGGATTACAGACGTGAGCTACCACGCCTGGCCCTTAAAATGTATCTTGAGGGATACAGAAAAAATTGGCTCAAGAAAAGGGAACTGAATATGAGACATTACTACATATTCTTTTGTACCTTTTATGTTTTATTCATGTTTTATGTGATCAAAAAATAAAATAATTGGCTCGGCACCTGTGGCTCAAGCGGCTAAGGTGCCAGCCACATACACCTGAGCTGGCAGGTTTGAATCCAGCCTGGGCCCGCTAAAAACAATGACGGCTGCAATGAAAAAAATAGCCAGACCTTGTGGAAGGTGCCTGCCAAACAATGACAACTACAACAAGTTACTTGGGAGACGGAGGCAGGAGAATCACTTGAGCCCAGGAGTTGGAGGCTGCTGTGAGCTGTGATGCCATGGCACTGTACCCAGGGCGACAGCTTGAGACTCTGTCTCAAAATAAAATAAAATAATCTGGGTGTGGTGGCTCATGCCTATAATCCTATCACTCTGGGAGGGCAAGACAGGAGCCTGAGCTCAGGAGTTCCAGACCAAACTGAGCAAGAGCGAGACTCTGTCTCTACTAAAAATAGAAAAGCTAGGAGGATATTGTGGCTGGTGCCTGTAGTCCCAGTTACTTGGGAGGCTAAGACAGAAGGATCCCTTGAGCCCAGGAGTTTGAAGTTGCTGTGAGCTATGATGATGTCATGGCACGCTACCCAGGTGACCCAGTGAGACTCTGAATCAAAAAATATACTTTTTTTTTTTTTTGAGTCTCACTTTGTCACCTTTGGTAGAATGCCATGGCATCCTAGCTCATAGCAACCTCAAACTCTTGCCTCAGTTTTTCTATTTTTTAGTAGAGATGGGGTCTTGATTTTTGTTCAGGCTGGTCTTAAACTGGTGAGTTCAAGCAATCCCCCCGCCTGGGCCTCCCAGAGTGCTGGGATTACAGGGATCTACTGTTAAGCAATGCATGACTATATTTACCCAATAGAAAAGAAAGCATGTCTACATAGCCTTGTACACAAATGTTTATAGCAATGTCATTTTTTTTTTTTTTTTTTTTTTTTTTTTTTTTTGAGATAGTCTCACTATATTGCCCTCGGTAGAGTGCCACTCAGAGTGCCTCAGCCTCCTGAGTAGCTGGGACTACAGGTGCCTGCCATAAGGCCCAACCACTTTTTTGTTGCAGTTGTCATTGCTGGTTGGAACCCGGCTGACATCCTACCCACTGAGCAACAGGCTCTGCTTATAACAATGTTATTTCTAATAGCAACTAAAAACACTCAAATGCCCACCAACAGGTGAATGCATCAACAAACTGTGGTATACCCATACAAAGGAGTCCTAATCAGCAACAAAAAGGAATCAACTAGTCATACATACAACATAGATGAATTTTAAAATAATTATGCTGATTCAGTGCCTGTAGCTCAGCTGCTAGGGTACCAGCCACATACACTAGTGCTAGTGGATTTTGAACCTAGCCTGGGCCTGCCAAAAAACGGCAACTACAACAACAACAACAAAATAGCCAGGTGTTGTGGTGGACGCCTGTGGTCCCAGCTAGTTGGGAGGCTGAGGCAAAAGAATCTCTTAAGCCCAAGAGTTTGAGGTTGCTGTGAGCTGTAACACCATGGCACTCTACCAAGGGCGACATAGTGAGACGAAAGAAAGAAAGAAAGGAAGGAAGGAAGGAAGGAAGGAAGGAAGGAAGGAAGGAAGGAAGGAAGGAAGGAAGGAAGGAAAGAAAAGAAAAAGGAAAAAAAAAACAACAGAAAGTTCCTAAAAATAGAAAAAAATAGCTGGGCTTTGTGATGGTTTCTTGTCGTCCCAGCTCTTCATGAGGGGGAGGCTGGAGGATCACTTGAGCTCAGGAGTTTGAGGTTGCTCTTGCCAGGGCACTCTAGCCTGGGCAGTAGAGTGAGACTCTATCTCAAAAAAATACACGTACACTGTATGATTCCGTTTATGTACAACTCTAGAAAGTGCAAACTAATCTATAGTGACCAAAGGTCAGTGGTTGCCTGGGTACAGGGTCAGTAGTGACAGGATGGAGAGAGATTACAAAGGAGCAAGAGGCAACCTTTGGGTTGCTGTGATCTATATGTTCATTATCTTGAGTATGGTGCTTGTTTCTAGGGTATATATATGTCAAGACTTTTCAAAGTGTACTTTAAGGAAAGGGGTAGTGGCTCACACTTGTAATCCTAGCACTCTGGGAGGCTGAGACGGTTGGATTGCCTGAGCTCACCAGCTTGAGACCAGCCTGAGCAAGAGTGAGACCCTGTCTCTAAAAATAGCCAGGCATTGTGGTGGGCTCCTGTAGTCCCAGCTACTGGGAGGTTGAGGCAAGAGAAATCTCTTGAGCCCAAGAGTTTGAGATTGTTGTGAGCTATGACGCTATGGCACTCTACCAAGGGCGACAAGATGAGACTCTGTCTCAAAAAAAAAAAAAAAAAGAAAGAAAGAAAGAAAGAAAAAAAGAAGGCTCCGTGCCTGCAGCTCAAGCCGCTGAGGTACCAGCCACATACACCTGAGCTGGCAGGTTCGAATCCAGCCCGGGCTGCCAAACAACGATGACGGCTGCAACCAAAAAATAGCCAGGTGTTGTGGCGGGTGCCTGTAGTCTCAGCTACTTGGGAGGTGGGGGCAAGAGAATCACTTGAGCCCAGAAGTTGGAGGTTGCTGTGAGCTATGATGCCACGGCATTCTACCCAGGGTGACAGCTTGAGGCTCTGTCTCAAAAAAATAAAAAATTAAAAAAATTAAAAATAAATAAAATAATAAAAATAAAAACAAAGTGTACACTTTAAATATCTACAATTTTTTTTTATTAGACAGAGTCTCACTTTGTTGCCCTCAGTAGAGTGCCATAGTGTCATAGCTCACAGTGACCTCTAACCCTTTGGCTCAAGTAATTCTCTTGCCTCAGCCTCCCAAGTAGCTGGGGCTACAGGTGCCAGCCACAACACCCAGCTATTTATTTATTTATTTATGTATTTATTTTTAGAGACAGAATCTCATTTTATCACCCTCAGTAGAGTGCTATGGCATCACAGCTCACAGCAACCTCCAACTCCTGGGTTTAGGCGATTCTCTTGTTCAGCCTCCTGAGTAGCTGGGACTATAGGCGCCTGCCACAACGCCTGGCTATTTTTTTGTTGCAGTTTTGCGGGGGCTGAGTTTGAACCCATTACCCTGGGTATATGGGGCTGGCGCCCTACTCACTGAGCCACAGGCGCCGTCCAAAATATCTACAACTTATTGTATATCAATTACCTTAATAAAACTATACAAAATTGACTTTTTAAGACATGCAAAGCTGAGGACAGAGCCAGGCATAGTAACTACTGACATTTTTTTTTCTGTTTTGAGACAGTCTCTATTGCCCCAGGATAGAGTGCAGTGGTATCAGCCTAGCTCACAGCAACCTCAAACTCCTGGGTACTAGAAGGTTCTCTGCAAAGTCCTTTACATATATTATTTCATTTAGATTTTTTTTTTTTTTTTTTTGAGACTATGTCTCACTATGTTGACCTTGGTAGAGTTCCATGGCGTCATAGCTCATAGCAACCTCAAATTCTTGGGCTTAAGCGATTCTCTTGCCTCAGCTTCCCAAGCATCTGGGACTACAGGAGCCCACCAGTTTTGTCTGGGGCCGAGCTCGAACCTGCCACATCTGGTATATGGGGCCGGTGTCCTACTCCTTGAGCCACAGGCAGTGCCCCAACGCCCAGCTATTTTTTTGTTGCAGTTGTCATTGTTGTTTAGCAAGCAGGCCCGGGCCAGGTTTGAACCTGCCAGCCCTGGTGTATGTGGCCAGCACCCGTAGGTGGCCAGCACCCTAACTACTGAGCTATAGGTGCCGAGCCTATTTCATTTAGTTTTGAATACAGTCTGGCCGGGTACCATGGCTCATTCCTGTAATCCCTGCAGTTTGGGAGGTGGAGGCAGGAGGATCACTCGAGGCCAAGGCCACAAAGCAATACCTTGATCTCTTTAAAAAATAAAAATAAGGTTGTGTGTGATGGCTCACACCTGTAATCCTAGCACTCAGGGAGGGTGAGGCAGGAGGATCCCTTGAGGTCAGGAGCTTGAGACCAGCTTGAGCAAGAGCAAGACCCAATCTCTACTTAAAAAATAAAAAAATTAGGTGGGTTTGTGGCAGGCACCTGTAGTTCCAGGTACTTGGAAGGCTGAGGCAGGAGAATCACTTGAGCCCAGGAGTTTGAGGTTGCTGTGAGCTAGGTTGATGCCTCGGCACTCTAGCTTGAGCAACAGAGTGAGACCCTATCTCAAAACAATAGTACTAAAAATAGGTAAAAATGGGCGGTGTCTGTGGCTCAAAGGAGTAGGGCGCTGGCCCCATATACCAGAGGTGGCAGGTTCAAACCTGGCCCCAGCCAAAAACTGCAAAAAAAAAAAGATTTAAAAATAGGTAAAAACAAAAATATGTTGTCCAGGTGAGGCACCTGTAATCCCATTTATTCAGGAGGTTGGGGCAGGAAATCTCCTGAGTCCAGGAATTTGAGGCTGCTATGAGGTCTGATTGCACCACTGCATTCCAGCCTGAGTGAGGGAGCAAGATCTGTTTCTAAAAACAAACAAACAGGCTCAGCGCCTGTAGCTCAGTAGCTCATACATGGGACCTGGTGGGTTTGAACCCAGCTGGGGTCTGCCAAACAACAATGATGACTACAACCAAAAAAATAGTTGGGCATTGTGGCTGGTGCCTATAGTCCTTGCTGCTTGGGAAGCTGAGGCAAGAGAATTCCTTAAGCCCTAGAGTTTGAGGTTGCTGTGAGCTGTGACACTATGGCACTTTACTGAGGGTGATATAGTGAAACTGTCTCAAAAAATAAAAATAAAATAAAAGCAAACAGGCTCCGCATCCATAGCACAGTGGTTACAGCACCAGCCACATACATGGAGGCTGGCAGGTTTGAAACCGGCCTGGCCCAGCTGAACAATGACAACTGCTACAATAAAACGTGGCCGCGCTCCCAGCTGCTTGGGAGGCTGAGGCAGGAGAATCACTTCCCCAGAGTTGGAGGTTGCTGTGAGCTGTGACGCCACAGCACTCTACCGAGGGTGACATAGTGAGTCTCTGTCTCTAAATAAATAAATAAATAAAAACAGCTTCCTCGTGGCGCCCGGGGTCAGGCCGTAGCGCCAGAGCACAGGCTTGTGTGTAACTGGGGCCGCCTGCCATCACCGCGGGCGGCCCTTTTAATGGCGAGTAACGGTGACAGCCACAAAAATAAAAGTAATTAATTAATTAAATATAAATAATTAATTAAATATAAAAACAAACAAAAACAGTCCTATGAAGTATAACTATTTTTCAATTCCTTTTCTCTCTTTTTTTTTTTTTTGAGACACAATCTCAAACAGTCACCCTGGGTAGAGTGCAGTGGGGTCACAGCTCACAGCAACCTCCAACTCCTGGGTTCAGGCAATTCTCTTGCCTCAGCCTCCCAAGTAGCTGGGACTACAGGCGCCCACCACAATGCCCGGCTATTTTTTGCCTGTAGTTGTCATTGGTGTTTAACAGGCACGAGCTGGATTCAAATCTGCCAGCTCCGGTGTACATGGCTGGCGCCCTAGCCGCTGAGCTATGGGCGCCGAGACTATTTCAATTCTTAAATGAAGTTTGGAGGTTTAGATAGTAACTTGCCCAAAGTCACTACTCAAGGCTACCCTACAGCAAAAGGAGGATTCAAATCAAGTCTGTCAGACTCCACAGCTGGGCTCTTAGCTGCTGCACTATACTGCCCCCTATAGTCACCATGGGATACTGATATCCAGGAGGCCTGCCTTTCCACCCTGACCTCATCCTTAACTCTAAGGGTACCTCAAGGAATTGACTTTCATCCAGGGGTCATGGATAAAGAGCAGGCTGTGCCGTGGAGAAAAGGATATGTTCTCAGAAAAAAAAATAAATAAATAAAAATAAAAAAGATGTGTTCTCAGAACTTCTCTTTGGGGACTGAGGAGGGAAGGAAATTTTGTATTCCTTCTCCCCAACCCAGTTTCTCCTCTCCTGGTGATCCCCACCTCGGTCTCAATGCTTTTCCTTGTCACATACCTCAAATAATGAATCCAACACTGACCTGAGACAAGAAAAGCACAGAAAAGCTAAAGGGAACAGCCTTCGGGAGGAGCTGTAAAGTCAGAGTCCCTGAAGACCAGAGACTGCAGGTCCCACTGCACACTTGGCTTGTGAAGCATGGTGTCCTCCAGGGATCAGTAGCCCTTTCTTTTCTTTTCTTTTTTTTTGACACAGAGTTTCACTATGTTGCCCTCGGTAGAGTGCCATGGTGTCACAGCTCACTGTAACCTCCAACTCTTGGGCTTAAGTGATTCTCTTGCTTCAGCCTCCTGAGTAGCTGGGATTACAGGTGCCCACCACAATACCCGGCAGTATTTTCTGTTGCAGTTGTCTAGCAGGCCCAGGCCAGGCTCAAACCTGCCTGCCTCAGTGTATGTGGCTGGCACTCAAGCTATAGGCGTGGAGCTAAACGGTCCATTTTTTTTTTTCTTTTTTTTGAGACAGAGTCTCAAGCTGTCATCCCGGATAGAGTGCTGTGGCATCAGAGCACAAGCAACCTCCAACTCTTGGACTTAAGTGAGTCTCTTGCCGCAGCCTCCCAAGTAGCTGGGACTACAGGCTCTTGCCACAAAGCCCTGCATTTTTTGGTTGCAGTTGTCTTTGTTGCTTAGCAGGCCCGGGCCAGATTCAAACCCTAAGTGTATGTGGCCGGCACCCTGCCGACTGAGCTATGGGCACCACTGTAAAAGGTTCATTTTAGATGTAAATTCCACCCATGTGACTTGTAGCTGTGTGACCTTGTGTAAGTTACCTCTCTTCGATTTTCTAATTTTTGTTAAGTCATTCCTATTTCATAGTATTTTGGTGGTCTAAGTAATGCAACCAATTTATTCACAAATTTATTAAGTACCTATTATGTGCTAAGTGTTGAGGACACTAACAGTGACCAAAACAAGACCCTGGCCTGATGGAGCCTACACGTTTTAGTGGGGAATCAGTGCAAGGGGGTGATCTGGTATAAGAACCGGTGGCCTCTTGGTAAGGTTGGATGATATTTGATCAGAAACCTCAAGAAAGTGAAGGAGCAGGCCATTTGGATGAGTGGGGAAAGAGCTTTTCACATAGGAAATATCATGCTCTTACCCAGGTGCATGCCTGGATGGCATGTTAACAGAAAAAGCAAGGCAGTTAGTGGTTATGGCTAAGTTCAAGAAAGCTGGGGGGAGAGTGGTTCAGGTCTATGATCCTTTATATGAAATTCTTGGCACCTTATTTGCTTTGGAATTGGTTTTTTTATTTGTTATTTTTTTTGTAGAGACAGAGCCTCACTTTATTGTCCTCGGTAGAGTGCCATGGTGTCACACAGCTCACAGCAACCTCCAACTCCTCCGCTTAGGCGATTCACTTGCCTCAGCCTCCTGAGTAGCTGGGACTACAGGCGCCCACCACTAATGCCCAGCTTTTTTTTTTTTTTTTGAGACAGAACCTCCAGCTGTCACCCTAGGTAGAGAGCTGTGGCATCACAGCTCACAGCAACCTCCAGCTCCTGGGCTCAAGTGATTCTCCTGCCTCTGCCTCCCAAGTAGCTGGGACTACAGGCGCCCGCCACGATGCCTGGCTATTTTGTTTTTGTTTGCAGCGGTTGTTGTTCAGCGGGCCTGGGCTGGATTTGAACATGCCAGCGCAGGGTTATGTGGCCGACGCCTTAGCCGTTTGAGCCACAGGCGCCGAGCCCCAGCCATTTTTTGTTGTTGTTGTTGAAGTTTGGCCAGGGTTGGGTTTGAACCCACCACCCTCAGGATATGGGGCAGGCGCCCTACCCACTGAGCCACAGGCGCTGCCCTGGTTTTTTATTTTATAGTAATATTTTTATTTTATAGTATTACTATAGCATATTTTTATAGTAATACTATGAGATAGTAATGTAGTAATAATTTTACTTTATAGTAATAATATACTTTTAAACAGTAATATAGTGCATGTTTAATATATAATATCCTTATAAGAATATGAAGCAATCCCAAGGATCAAATGCAGTATTTATGCAACCAAATGTAAGAATAGTCATGGTAAGTGTAAGAAATAAAGACTATATGAGTGTGGGACACAACTACAACAGGGACCTTACCTAACAAAAGCAGAGATTATAACCTACTTATTTGTACCTCACATTAATCTGAAATAAAAAAAGAAATAAAGACTATAGGCCACTTAACATGAGTTCATGCCCAGTTTTCTGCCATGAGTTCTGGTTGTTTACCTGTGGCACACACAGTTAAGGAAGATAGATCCAGATAGATCCAGATCCCCTGGGGTCTTACAGACCCTGGCAAAGACTCTGGACTGAATGTGTACATGATGAGATACCACTTCACATCCACTAGCATAGTTATAATTAAAAAGAAAAATGGTAAGTGTTAGTAATGATGTAGAGAAGCTGGATTCTTACAGACTGCCAGTGACAGTATAAATTGTGCAGTCACATTGGAAAATTAAGTTTGTCAAAAAGTTACCATGTGACCCAGTTGTTCTACTCCTAGACAGAATTGAAAATTCTGTGTGGGTGGCACCTGTGGCTCAAAGGAGTAGGGCGCCAGCCCCATATGCTGGAGATGGCAGGTTCAAGCCCAGCCCTGGCCAAAAACTGCAAAAAAAAAAAAAAACAAAGAAAGAAAATTTGTATGTGAATGTTCATAGCAGCATTATTCTTTTTATTTTTTTAATTTTTTAATTTTTTTAATTAAATCATAACTGTATACATTAATGCATTTATGGGGTACAAGGTGCTGATTTTAGATACAATTTGGAATGTTTACATCAAACTGGTTAATATAGCCTTCACCTCACTTACTTAATTATTGTGTTAAGACATTTGTATTCAGAGAATCACCTAAGCTCAGGAGCTGGAGGTTGCTGTGAGCTGTGATGCTATGGCACTCTACCAAGGGCGATAAAGTGAGACTCTGTCTCTACAAAAAAAAAAAAAATAAAAAAAAAAAAAGACATTTGTATTTTACACTTAATAGATTTGATATGTACTCTTGCAAAATGCACCATAGGTGGCGGTCCCACTGATTACCTTCCAGCCAACCTCTCCCTTCCACTCCCCTCCCCCTCCTCTTCACTTTTTCATTCTGGGCTAGTTGTGTTTTATCTTTCATATGGAAGTGTGGGTGATTATATATTGGTTTCATAATAGTACTGAATACGTTGAATACTTTCTCTTCCATTCTTGAGATAATTTGCTAAGAAGAATATGTTCCAGCTTCATCCATGTAAACATAAAAGAGGCAAAGTCTCCATCTTTTTTAAGACTGCATACTATTCCATGGTGTACATATGCTACAATTTATTAATCCATTCATAGGTCGGTGAGTACTTGGGCTTCTTCCATGACTTAGCACTTATGAATTGGGCTGCAATAAACATTCCGGTGCAAGCATCTTTGTTGTAAAGTGATTTTTGGTCTTCTGGATATATACCTAGTAGAGGAATTGCAGGATCAAACAGCAGGTCTACTTTTAGTTTTTGACCAAGGCCGGGTTTGAACCCACCACCTCTGGTATATGGGGGCCAGCGCCTTACTCCTTGAGCCACAGGTGCCACCCGCAGGTCTATTTTTAGATCCCTAAGTGTTCTCCAGCTTCTTTCCAAAAATTTTTTTCCGAGACATTGTTGCAAGCTGTCACCCTGTGCCCTGTGCCCTGTGAGTGCTGTGCCATGATATTATAGCTCACAGCTACCTCCAACTCTTTTTTTTTTTTTTGTAGAGACAGAATCTCACTTTGTCACCCTTGATAGAGTGCCGTGGCGTCACACAGCTCACAGCAGCCTCCAACCCCTGGGCTTAGGCGATTCTCTTGCCTCAGCCTCCTGAGTAGCTGGGACTACAGGCACCTGCCACAGCGCCCAGCTATTTTTTTGTTGCAATTTGGCCGGGGCTCGGCTTGAACCCGCCAACCTTGGTATATGGGGCCAGTGCACTACCCACCGAGCCACAGGCACAGCCCAAGTTTTTTTTTTTTTTTTTTTTTTTTTTTGAGACAGAGCCTGAAGCTATCGCCCTGGGTAGAGTGATGTGGCATCACAGCTCACAGCAACCTCCAACTCCTGGGCTCAAGCGATTCTCCTGCCTCCGCCTCCCAAGTGGCTGGGACTACAGGCGCCTGTCACAAATCCTGGCTATTTTTTGGTTGCAGCCGCCATTGTGGTTTGGCGGGCAGGACTGGATTCGAACCCGCCAGCTCTGGTGTATGTGGGTGGCGCCTTAGTCACTTGAGCCATAGGCGCCAAGCCTACTGCCCAAGTTTTTTTTTTTTTTGCTGTTTTTTTGGCCGTGGCTGGGTTTGAACCCACCACCTCTGGCATATGGGGCCAGTGCTCTAATCCTTTGAGCCATAGGTGCCGCCCAGCAACCTCCAACTCTTGAGCTCAAGTGATCCTCTTGCTTCAGTTTTTCTGTTTTTAGTAGAGATGATGAGGTTGGGGGAGGGTCTTGCTTTTGCTCAGGCTGGTCTCAAACTCATGAATTCAAGCAATCCATCCACCTCGGCCTCCCAGAGTGCTAGGATTTCAGGCGTGAGACACCACGCCTGGCCTTTTTTTCTCTTTATGAGACAGTCTCTCTTTGTTGCCCTTGGTAGAATGCCATGGCACTCATGGCTCACAGCAACCTCAAATTCCTGGGCTCAAGGGAGGTTCTTGCCTCACCTTCCCAAGAAGCTGGGACTACAGGCTTCCACCACAACACCCAGCTATTTTTTGTTGCAGTTGTCATTGTTTGTTTAGCTGGCCAGGGCTGGTTTCAAACCTGCCACCCTCAGTGTATGTGACAGGCACTGTAACCATTGTGCTATGGGCACCCAGCCAACACCGGCTATTTTTGGAGACAGGGTCTCAACTCTTGCTCAAGCTGGTCTTAAACTCCTGAAACCAGGCAATCCACCTGCCTCGGCCTCCCAGAGTGCTAGGATTACCGGTATGAGCCACCACACTAGACCAGGTGATTTTATTTTGGATAGAAGTCAAAGCAACATATTCATTCTTTTTCATTTTTATTTTTTTTTATTTTTAATTAATTATTTTTATTTTTATTACTTTTTTTTTGAGACAGAGCCTCACTCTGTCACCCTGGTAGACTGCCATGGTGTCACAGCTCACAGCAACCTCAAACTCCGGGCCCATAGTAGCATTATTCACATAGCAGTCAAAAAGTAAGTAACCCAAGGCTTGGCTCCCGTAGCACAGTGGTTATGGCACCAATCAGATACACCAAAACTGGCAGGTTGGAACCCAGCCTGGGCCAGCTAAACAACAGTGACAACTGCAACAAAAAAATAGCGTTGTGGCAGGCGCCTGGAGTCCCAGCTGCTTGGAGGCTGTGGCAAGAGAATCGCTAAGCCCAAGAGTTTGAGGTTGCTGTGAGCTGTGGTGCCACAGCACTCTACCGAGTGCAACATAGTGAGACTCTGTCTCAAAATAAAATAAAATAAACAATTCTTTGGGGTTTTTTTGTTTTTTTTTTTTGCAGTTTTTGGCTGGGGCTGGGTTTGAACCCACCACCTCCGGCGCCCTACTCCTTTGAGCCACAGACACCACCCAAATAAATAATTCTTTTCTTGGGATTACACTACTGTCCAATGAGCACACAGTGAGGGCAGTACTGCTAACACCTACACAACACACTCACGTCAACTAGAGCTTTGCTCTATATATATATATATATTTTTTTTTTTTTTTTTTTTTTTGAGAGACAGAGCCTCAAGCTCTCACCCTGGGTAGAGTACTGTGGCATCACAGCTCACAGCAACCTCTGACTCCTGGCCTCAAGTGATTCTCCTGCCTCTGCCTCCCAAGTAGCTGGAACTACAGGTGCTTGCCACAACACCTGGCTACTTTTGGTTGCAGTCATCATTGTTGTTTGCCAGGCCCAGGCTGGATTTGAACCTGCCAACTCAGGTGTATGTGGCTGGTGCCTTAGCCGCTTGAGCCACAGGCGTCAAGCCAGCTTTGCTATATATTGGTGCAATTTTTGGAAAAAAGAAAAGTTTTTATCCCAATGAAAAAATAAAATAAATAAAATAAAATGCTAGACGTTTGTTCTTTCCCACAGATGAGTAATGTTCTCTAAGAGAACACCCAGGTAACATGTTCTCTTGCCAAGATAACTTTTTTTTTTGTTTTGTTGAGACAGAGTCTCAAGCTGTCAACCTAGGTAGAGTGCTGTAACATCACAGCTCATAGCAACCTCCAATTCCTGGGCTTAAGGATTTATCTTGCCTCAGCCTCGCAAGAAGCTGGGACTACAGGTGCCCACCACAATGCCTGCCTATTTTTTTGGTTGTAGTTATTGTTGTTGATTGGCAGGCCTGGGCTGGATTCAAACCCGCCAGCTCTGGTGTATGTGGCTGGTGCCTTAGCCACTTGAGCTACAGGCTCCGAGCCTGGTCTATATGCTAAAGCAGTGGTTCTCAACCTGTGGGTCGCGACCCACAGGAACTATATTAAAGGGCCACAGCATTAGGAAGGTTGAGAACCACTGTTCTAAAGCATTGGGGTATATTTGATCCCCAGACACTGAGGAAGAAATGTGTGGTTTCCTTCTGTACCCAGGCTTAGCCTTAGTAGTGACTCCCCAATGGTGAATAATAACCACCAGAGGGTACTTTAAATTATGGTAAACTGGGCAGTGCCTGTGGCTCAGTAGGTAGGGCGCTGGCCACATATGGTGAGTGTGGCGGGTTCGAACCCAATCTCGGCCAAACTGCAACAAAAAAATAGCCGGGTGTTGTGGCCGGCACCTGTAGTTCCAGTTACTTGGGAGGCAAGAGAGTCGCCTAAGCCCAAGAGCTGGAGGTTTCTATGAGCTGTGATGCCACAGCACTCTACCGAGGGCAACAAAGTGAGACTCTGTCTCTAAAAAAAATTTAAATAAATAAATAAATAAATTATGGTAAACAAGAGGGGAAATGGTCTGAATTACTATGTGCAAGCTTTCTTTTTTCTCAGAGACAACCCCCAACTGTGTGAAACCTGTCAGATAGATCCAACTCTCCTGGCTGTAGTTAACTTCCCCAAATGGCCAGGGATTCCCGGGAGACACTGTCTACTTCTCCCACACCTTCCTTTGTGCCTTAGACAATTCCTAGAAGGAATCTGTTCCAAGAGTTTCTTCTGGTCTTATAGGGACTGGCAGAAAGCAGCTGTATCCTTTGTGTCCCTCGTTGCGACTGTGCATGGCGAGAGGGGAAATGAGTGAGTATTCATTTCATTTTCTCTGGCAGATTTAAAACAAATTAAGAGGGTGGCACCTGTAGCTCCAAGGAGTAGGGCGCCGAACCCCATATGCTGGAGGTGGTGGGTTCAAGCCACCTCCTTGAGCAAAAAAATAAAATAAATAAATAAATAAATAAATAAAATTAAAAAATAAAGCAAATTAAGGTTGTTTTTAGAAAAATTTTCTGATAACCCAACAGATGTTCTCCAAAGGTTAAGACAAAGCTTTTACCTCTCTTGGGGAGATATAATGCTACTACTAGAACAAACTTTAACTTTGAATAAGAAAAATGAAGTCTTACATGAGGCTAGTAAGTGGGGTGATTTGTGGTTCATGTCCAATACTGACAACAGTATGTCTTCTGAGGAAAGGAACAGATACTCCATGGAAAGGCAGTTCCCTTTGAGGATCCTGAATGGGACCCTGAGAAACAAGGTGACTGGTGGCGGTAAACATTTTCTTGTCTTTCTTTTTCTTTTTTTTTTTCTTTTTGAGACAGTCTTACTTTATCACCCTTGGTAGAGTCATGTGACATCACAGTTCACAGCAACCTCCGATTCCTGGGCTTTGGCGATTCTCTTGCCTCAGCCTCCTGAGTAGCTGGGACCACAGGCGCCCACCACAACTTCCGGCTATTTTTTGTTGCAGTTTGGCCAGGGCCAGGTTCGAACCCATCACCCTCGGTATATGGGGCTGGCTCCCTACCCACTGAGAAACAGGCACTGCCCGTTCTTTTTTTTTTCTGAGATAGAGTCTCACTTTGTCACCCTGTGTAGAGTGCTGTGCTGTCATAGCTCACAGCAACCTTCAACCTTTGGGCTTAAGTGATTCTCTTGCCTCAACCTCCCAAGTAGCTGGGACTATAGGCACCTGCCACAATGGCATAAACATTTTCTTTCTTTCTTTCTTTTTTTTTTTTTTTTTTTGAGATAGAGCCTTATGCTGTTGCCCTGGGTAGAGTGCTTTGGTGTCACAACTTACAGCAACTTCCAACTCCTGGGCTTAAGCGATTCTCTTGCCTCAGCCTCCCAAGTAGCTGAGACTACAGGCGACCACCACCATGCCTGGCTTTTTGTTGTTGTTGTTCTTACAGTTGTCATTGTTGTTTTACCTGGCCAGGCCAGGTTCAAACCCGCCAGCCTCAGTGTATGTGGCCAGCACCCTACTGACTGAACTAGGGGCACTGCTGGGGAAAAATTATTTTGAAAGACAAATTTGTTGGGGGCCACCTGTGGCTCAAAGGAGTAGGGCGCCGGCCCCATATACCGAAGGTGGCGGGTTCAAACTCAATACCGGCCAAATACTGCAAAAAAAAAAAAAAAAAAGGGCAGCACCTGTGGCTCAAAGTGGTAAGGTGCCAGCCCCATATGCTGGAGGTGGCGGGTTTAAGCCCAGCCCTGGCCAAAAACTGCAAAAAAAAAAAAAAAAAAAAAGATTAATTTGTCATTAAAGTGGCCCAGACATTAGAGAAAACTCCAGAAATTGGCTCTAGGCCCGGATCATAACCTGGAGATCTTAAAATAGCCAAAGTGGTCTTCTATTATTGACATCAGGAGAAAGAGAAGAAAAAGGGGAGAAGAGGTGAAAAAATAATGACGGCTCTACTAATGGCACTCTGGCAAATGGGTACCATCTAGGAGCAGAGGAAAGCTAGAGGAACTGAGAACAAGTGCTTCCAATGTGGTCAGGCTGGCCACTTCAAGAGAGATTGCCCCTGGCAGTACCACCTGTCCGGCATGCAAGGGTGACCTCTGTCCTTTATGCATGGGTGATCACTCGAGGGCAGCCTGTCCTCAGAGGTGAAGCCTCCTGGGATAGTGATCCCATCAACTCCCAAACTGACTGAGGGTGCCTGGGGCAGATTCTCATGGCTCCAGCTTATATCATCACCCCTCAAGAGCCCCATGTCTGCCTCATAGTGGAGGGCCAGGAGACGGAATTTCTTCTGGACATTGGAGCAATGTTTTCTGTACTCCTCTCTAACCCTGGTCTTCTTACCCCCAAATTTGTAACTATATGGAGTGTGTCTCGTAAGCTGGTTACCAAATTCTTCTCTCCACCTTTATGCTGTAATTGGGGTGACTGGCTGTTCTCTTGTGCCTTCCTAATCATGTCTGAAAGTCCTTTTCCCCTTCTGGGGAGAGACATACTAACTAAAGCAGGAACAACCATTTATAGGCATATGGGACGAGAACTTCTACTATGCCTTCCCTTATTAGGGACAGAAATTAACCCAGAAGTCTGGGCTACTGAAGGACAGATGAGAAGAGCAAAGTATGATCAACTGGTTCAAATTACCTCAGGGATTTAGGGACAGCCTTCACTTCTTTGGACAAGACTTGAGTTGTGGGTGGCGCCTGTGGCTCAGTGAGTAGGGCGCCGGCCCCATATACCAAGGGTGGCGGGTTTGAACCCAGCCCCAGCCAAACTGCAACAAAAATATAGCCAGGCGAGGGCGGCGCCTGTGGCTCAAAGGAGTAGGGCGCTAGCTCCATATGCTAGAGGTGGCGGGTTCAAACCCAGCTTCAGCTAAAAACTGCAACAAAAAAATAGCCGGGTGTTGTGGCGGGCATCTATAGTCCCAGCTACTTGGGAGGCTGAGGCAAGAGAATCACCTAAGCCCAAGAGCTGGAAGTAGCTGTGAGCTGTGATGGTACAGCACTCTACCAAGGGCAACAAAGTGAGACTCTGTCTCTTAAAAAAAAAAAAAAAAGAGACGAGTTGTTTCTTATATTCCACAGCGACTTTTTTTTTTTTTTCAATTTTAGCTTGCTCATTCATTTGAAGTACTTTTTTTTGTTGTTGTTGTTGATTTTCTTTTTTTAGATGTTCTTCCTCTGGCTATGCTCTGTCCCCTTGCCTTCCCAGTAGCTGGGATTACAGACACCCACCACAACGTCTGGCTGTTTTTGATGTTGTTATTAGAGATGGGGTCTTACTCTGGCTCATTGCTGTTGATACTGGTCTCGAACCTCTGAGCTCAGGCAATCCACCCACCTCGGCCTCCCACAGTGCTGGGACTACAGGTGTGAGCCACCACGCCAGGCTGCGACTCTTATTCATTATGTTTATGACCTTCTTTTGGGAGCACCAGATGCAAAGGAATGCCATAAAGCTACCCAAGCTCTATTGAACTTTCTACCTGATTGTAGGTACCAAGTTTCCAAGGCTGAAGCCCACTTATGTGTGCCTGAAGTGCACTGTTTGGGACTCCAACTTTCACAGGGGAAGAGAGCCTTGGGCAAAGAAAGAATAGAACCAATATTGGCTCACCCTAGACCTTGAACAGCTTTGAGGCTTCTCAGGAGTTATAGGCTTTTGCGGACTCTGGATTCCTGCATATAGCAAAATAGCTAAACCACTCTATTCTTTTTTTTTTTTTTTAATAGAGACAGAATCTCACTTTATGGCCCTTTGGTAGAGTGCCGTGGCATCACACAGCTCACAGCAACCTCCAGCTCCTGGGCTTAAGCAATTCTCTTGCCTCAGCCTCCCGAGTAGCTGGGACTACAGGTACCCGCCACAATGCCTGGCTATTTTTTTGTTGCAGTTTGGCTGGGGCTGGGTTTGAACCCGCCATCCTTGGCATATGGGGCCAGAGTCCTACTCACTGAGCCACAGGCGCCGCCTGACAACTCTATTCTTCAATTAAAAATGCTCAGAGGCTGGGTACGGTGGCTCACGCCTGTAATCCTACCGCTGTGGGAGGCCGAGGTGGGTGGCTTGCCTGAGCTCAGGAGTTCAAGACCAGCCTGAGCCTGAGCGAGACCTTGTTCCTAAAAAAAAAGACCCCGGTACTGTGGTGGGCGCATGTAGTCCCAGCTACTTGGGAGGCTGAGGCAAGAGAATCGCTTAAGCCCAAGAGTTTGAGGTTGCTGTGAGCTATGATGCCATAGCACTCTCCAAGGGTGACAAAGTGAGATTGTCTCAAAAAAAAAAAAAAAAAAAAAAAAAATGCTCAAAGAGTCCCTGGTCACTCTAGAATGGGAACTGGCGGCAGATAAGGCATCCCAACAGCTGAAAAATGCTCTTTTACAGACCCCTGCTTTTTTTGGGGGGGTGGGGACAGTCCTACTGAGGCCCCCGGTAGAGTGCTATGGCATCACAGCTCACAGCAACCTCAAACTCTTGGGCTTAACCAATTCTCTTGCCTAAGTCTCCCAAGTAGCTGGGACTACAGGTGCCCGCCACAATGCTCAGCTATTTTGGGGTTGTAGTTGTCATTGTTTGGCAGGCCTGAGCCAGGTTCGAACCTGCCAGCTCCGGTGTGTGGCTGGTGCCCTAGCTGCTGAGCTACAGGAGCTGAGCCTATAGGCCCCTGCTTTAAGTCTTCCTACCAGACAATTTAAACCAGGGGTCCTCAAAATAAGGCCGGCGGGCCACATGCAGCGGTGTGATTGTATTTGTTCCTGTTTTGTTTTTTTACTTCAAAATAAGTTATGTGCAGGAATTTGTTCATAGTTTATTTTTATTTTTTGCAGTTTTTGGCTGGGGCTGGGTTTGAACCCGCCACCTCTGGCATATGGGGCTGGTGCCCTACCTCTTTGAGCCACAGGCACCACCCAATAGTTTTTTTTTTTTTTTTTTTTAAACTATAGTCTGGCCCTCCAACGGTCTAAGGGACAGTGAACTGGTCCCCTGTTTAAAAAGTCTGAGGAACCCTGATTAATTAGTATGTTATAGATCAGACTGGAATTGCCCTAGGAGTCTTGACCCAACACTGGGTCCCGTTTTATAATCTGTAGCTTATCTTAATTGTAGCAGCTATAGCCCTCTTAACCTTAGAAGCAATTAAAGTAACTATGGGACGAGACTTTTTGTTTTTGAGACAGTCTCACTTTGTCACTCAGTAGAGCGCTCTTGCATCATAGCTCACAGCAACCTCAAACTCTTGGGTTCAAATGATCTCTTGTCTCAGCCTCTCAAGTAGCTGAGACTATAGGGGCTCACCACAATGCCTGGCTATTTTTAGAGACAGGGTCTTGTTCTTGCTCAGGCTGGTCTCAAACCTGTGAGCTCAGGTAATCCACTCACCTCAGCCTCCCAGAGTGCTAGGATTATAGGATGTGCCACCATGCCCAACCTCCCCTGATTGTTTATGCTTCTCATAACCTTACTGAACTTTTAAATTCAAAAGGCAATCTTTGGCTATCAGATATGTTCCAGTCCAAGACCTGATTCTGTTGTGGACCCCTGGATCACCCTTCCTCCACAGAAACTCTAACTTCCCCCTTCTATTGATACAGGGTTACCCCATTCAAGGCTGAACAAAGGATCACAGTTTCCTATGTCTGGGCAATTTCATGAAGAAAATACCCCCAACATTTTGCCCCAAGCTAGGGGGGGATCAACCCAGATTTCCATTTACCACAAAACCCTAGATCACCCTCCTGTGAAGAACCTTTAACTGTCCCCCTTTATCACCGTCTATCATCAGCAGGAAGCAGTTTGGAGCAGTCAGCACCCCTTCACCCTTAAGGGCAATTAGAGCTTCTATTTGGAGGATTGACATAGGATTCCCCATCAGGGCTGGACAGGGACACCTCTCACCTCCATTCCCTAGGCCCAGGGGAGCTCAGAAATCAGACCCCCATCTCAGGCTGCCCTTTCCAGGTCACACTCTCTGGGTGCTAGTAAGGTTTTGGGTAGTTCCACCTGGAGCAGGAAGCACGAACTCTAATCCCTTCCCTGAGATAAAAACTGCAAAGAATAACCTTGCCCCAGGAGAGGGACTACATTCATTCACTAGTTATTAAATTTGTAAAGGTGATTTTCCACCCATCAACTCCTGGCCAAAACGTGATATATACCCCTAGATCAGTGGGTCTCAACCTGTGGGTCAATGACCCACAGGAACTGTATTAAAGGGCCGTGGCATTAGGAAAGTTGAGACCCACTGCCCTGGACAAAGGACCCATGGGTGAAACCTGCAACTTGGGTCTTTCTCTTAGCCAGAAGCTCTGGTGCTTTTTACTTCTTCTGTATTCCTAATAAAATACTATCACTACTGGGGGCGGCACCTGTGGCTCAACGGAGTAGGGCACCAGCCCCATATGCCAGAGGTGGTGGGTTCAAACCCAACCCCGGCCAAAAACCATAAAAAAAAAAAAACAAAACAAACAAACAAATAAAAACTAGTCTCTGTGAAAACATTTATTTAAAAAAAAAAAAATACTATCACTACTGAAAAAATGTCACCATAGCTCACTGCAACATTTAACTTCTTGTCTCAAGCAATCCTCCCACCATTGTCTCCCCAAATACTGGGTTTCAAGGTGTGAGCCATTGTTGATGGTCACACCTGGCAATTTAAAAAAAAAAATTTTTTTTTGAGACAAAGCCTCAAGCGGTCGCCCTGGGTAGAGTGCTGTGACGTCACAGCTCACAGCAACCTCGAACTCTTGGGCTTAAGCAATTCTCTTGCCTCAGCCTCCCAAGTAGCTGGGACTAAAGGCGCCTGCCACAACACCCAGCTATTTTTTGGTTGCAGCTGTCATTGTTATTTGGTAGGCCTGGGCTGGATTCGAACCTGCCAGCTCAGGTTTATGTGCCTCACGCCTTAGCTGCTTGAGTCACAGGTACCAAACTAAATTTTTGGTTTTTGAGTCTCACTTTGTTGCCCTCCAGTGGAGTGCAGTGGCAATGCAATTATCTCACCTCAGCCTCTGGAACAGCTGGGATTACATAGGCCCAGCACACCTGGATTTTTTTTTTTTTTTTAAAGAGATGGTGACCTTGCTCTGGCTCAGGCCGAACTCATGAGGAATCCACCCACCTCGACCTCCCAGAGTGCTAGGATTATAGGTGTGAGCAGCAGTGCCCAGCCTCAGCTTTTATTTCTTGTAAAGGGCCAGGCAAGGTGGCTCACACCTATAATCCTTCCACTCTGGGAAGCAGAGGCGGGTGGATTGCCTGAGCTCACGGGTTTGAGAACAGCCTGAGCAAGAGCTGAGACCCATCTCTAAAAATAGCTGGGAGCTGGCTTAGCGCCTATAGCAGTTTGTGGTGGGTTCGAACCTGGCCGGGGCCAGCTAAGCAACAATTGCCAACAAAAATAGCCGGGTGTAGGGCGGTGCCTGTGGCTCAAGGAGTAGGGCACTGATCCCATATACCAGGGGTGGCGGGTGCCTGTAGTCCCAGCTACTTGGGAGGCTAAGGCAAGAGGATTGCTTGAGCCCAAGTGTTTGAGGTTGCTGTGAGCTGTGACACCATAGTACTCTACTGAGGGCAACATAGTGAGACTCTGTCTCAAGAACAAAAAAAAAATTAGCTGGGAGCCTATAGTCTATTTGGGAGGCTGAGACAAGATAATCACTTGAGCCCAAGAGCTGGAGGTTGCTGTGAGCTATGCCGCCACAGCATGCTACCAAGGGCAAACAAGTGAGACTGTCTCAAATAAAAAAATACAATGCTGGTATTATAGGTATGAGCCACTATGTCTGGCACCAATGTACTATTTGAATCGGATTATATTCAGCAAGGTGAAATTAGGGACCACCAGATATGCATTGGTACTCACTTGACACCCCCAAGTCACGGTTAGCAGATCCTGTCTGGATTTTTTATTTTTTTTGGGGGGGGTGAGGTACAAAGAGTCTTCCAATTAATAGCATCATCCCCTTGATCTAAAATATTTTACCCTTTCCTTGCAATCATACTCCTTTAAATATAGACACAGGCTTGGCGCTTGTAGCTCAAGCGGCTAAGGCGCCAGCCACATACACCAGAGCTGGTGGGTCCAAATCCAGCCCAGGCCCGCCAAACAACTACAACCAAAAAATAGCTGGGTATTGTGGTGGACACCTGTAGTCCCAGCTACTTGGGAGGCTGAAGCAAGAGAACTGCTTAAGCCCAGGAGTTCGAGGTTGCTGTGAGCTGTGAGGCCACAGCACTCTACCTAAGGCGACAGCTTAAGGCTGTCTCAAAATAGACACAAAGAATGCATTTTTCAGTATAAGGTGTATTACTAGAATCTCCATGTTACCATGTTGACTTTAGGAAAAACACATTAACTCTTTTGGCAAAGTTGGTCCTTAACAATCTAGCCAGAAGTGGATCTTTCAGATACAAATATATATACTCCTTGTTGAGTTTTTTTTCTCCATGAGTTCCCAGAAATGCACTAGAGAAAGACAAACCTTGAGTAAACAGTTTACCAGCAAACCAATTACAAGGTAGAAAGTTTAAGATATGAATATGAATCCTGGAACAGCTTTGAAGCTATCCACATGTATGAACATGTCAGTCCAAGTCACCTCCCAATGTCCCAACAGTTTAGTTCTCCCTTAACTCTCCTAGAGATTTCTGCCTTTTTAAGATGCCAACTTAAACTTGCCCAGGTTAAATTAATCCAATACTCAGATGCCTAATCTCTCCCCCTTGTCATACAGCTATGAACATTTTGGAGGCCACGGTAAGACCGTAAGTTTAATTTACAAAGGTAAACTTTCTTTCCAATGAAAAAATACATTGCAATTTGTATTTCAACAGCTGGTATAAAGCACAGATACACTCAACAGGCTACATTAAGTATAATTTCCATTTTATTTTTTCCCCAAAGGATAGTTATTCTTCAGTCCTCAAGAACTCAACTCCTTACATGGGCTTTGGTGGAGGTCTTGGGGCAGCACCCTATTAAGACAGAGAAGCAGAAGAGTAAATCAAAACCCATAAACTTA
>CAUYPK010000111.1:0-27836 GCA_963574355.1 Loris lydekkerianus | reverse complement strand
TCACAATATAACAAAGACATCTGTACCAGAATGTTTATTGCAGCCCTATTCATAATTGCTAAGTCATGGAAGAAGCCCAAGTGCCCATCGACCCACGAATGGACTAGCAAATTGTGGTACATGTATACCATGGAATACTATGCAGCCTTAAAGAAAGATGGAGACTTAACCTCTTTCATGTTTACATGGATGGAGCTGGAACATATTCTTCTTAGCAAAGTATATCAAAAATGGAAGAAAAAGTATCCAATTTACTCAGCACTACTATGAAGCTAATTTATAGCTTTCACATGAAGGCTATAACCCAACTCAACTATAGCACAAGAATATGGGGAAAGGGACAAGGGAGGGGAAGCAAAGGGGGAGGTTGGGATGGAGGGACGGTAATTGGTGGGGCCACACCTACGGTGCATCTAAGAATGAGTACAGGTGAAACTTACTAAATGTAGAATACAAATGTCTACATACTAAGAAAATGCCTTGAAGGCTATGTTGAACAGTTTGATGAGAATATTTCAGATTGTATATGAAACCAGCACATTGTACTCCTTGATTGCACTAATGTACACAGCCATGATTTAACAATAATTAAAAAAATAAAAATAAATAAAAAAAAGAAGGGGGTGGTGTGAAGTGGTTACAAGTCCTGCATGAGCTTGCGAGCTTGTGGCTTTGGTCTCATTTGTTCAATAGCTGTGTAGCCTTGGGCAAAATAGTTAACCTCTCTAAATTTTAATTTCTTCCTCTGAAAGAAATGGTAATAAGAATGTCTATCTCAGGCGGCGCCTGTGGCTCAACATAGTAGGACGCCAGCCAGCCCCATATGCCGGAGGTGGCAAGTTCAAACCCAACCCTGGCCAAAAACTGCAAAAAAAAAAAAAAAAAAGAATGTTTGCCTCTCCAGATTCTGTTAAGTAATCATGGAGATAATGTATTATAAAACACTTGGCTCTAAGTCTGGATTAGAATAAACAGTTATCATTATAATTCCTGAAAGACACTGAGACTTGCAGTTTAGAACATTAAAAGTTCCTTTATTTCTTAGGTTGCTAATGTATTGTGCTCCTTCACTTTTCCCTTAATTTCTTATTAGGGATGAGAAAATATTTTTTAGATTTGGTTACCTGATGAATATCAAAAGTCCCTGTGAAAGTTACAGATAGATACTGATTTTCTTCTTTCTAAATGCCTGGCTTTCTCTTCATAATGTCAGAATGAGTCAGTTGATCCCTAGTGTTGGTAAGAGGTACTGGCTTCTTTTATTATCAGGCTCACGGGTGATATTAGGCCAACATGTGCCACTACTTCCCTGCTGGAGCATCAGTGCTAGTTAATGCATAGTTTCTGCCCCAACCTACTGCCTCTCCCCAAGTGCTGTGCCACCGACCACCCTGGCTCTTTCTCTGAGACCTTCCTGGGTCTCCTAATAACCCAGCAAATAAAGGATAAATACCTGGAGAAGTAATGTCTCCAGAATCCTGCAACACCCAGCATTCCTTTGCACATGTCTTGCCAGGGCTTCAGTACTTTTTTGGACATGATTCTTTGTCTTATTACACACGTCTAAACCATCCTTGTTTTCCCTTTTGCTTTTATTGAGTCTTATCTTGGGTATTGAGTACAATCATTATTATCCTTAATATTTGTTTTTCTACATTTGTATTTCCCACTCATTTTTAGCATTCTATATGAGGTCGAGGAAATAAAATGTAAGAGTTTTTGTTGTTATATGAAAGTGATGATTGAAATTGGAAAGACCCATCATCAGCCTGTTCTATAGGTCACCTGCAAAGATTATCCTAGGTTTTTTAGTAGTCTACTTTTACTGAGGCAAAAAATGTAATAGCAACACACCCTCCATGGTACAGTGGCTGTCTCTGCACAGGACCCATCGCGTGAAGGACATGTTTTCAGAGAGCCAACTCTTCAAAGAGTTTACTAAATGTCTCCCCAATTTAGAAAAGATTCCTTTCCCCCTTCTCTTGTGATTTTCTTCATAATCATTTTTGATTGCATGATTTGCTTTTGATAAAATTTGGTAATATATCTTGATCTAAGTCAGAAAAATCTTTGAGCCATGCATATCATGGAATTGTCACAAATGGTAACAATTTTGAATTGCCACATTCTGAAACTATTAGACATCAATTGCTAAAAATAAAAAAAAAAAAAATTCCCTGTGATAATAGTTAAACGCCAGCTTATACCATGCTTAAAGGAAGCAAGAATGCATTTTACTTTAAAAAAATATATTTTATAGAAGTATTTTTATCTAGGAGATTGAATATAATATTTCTTATGGTTTTTCTTGGTCATGAAATTAAATAATATTCATGTTAGGTGGCCTCAGGCTTTGGCATATTCTTGCACACATCCCACACACAGCTGGAATTGTAACAAGATGCCCATGATGGCCAAATATAAATTTGGGTTTAGCTTTCTAGTATTTGGGAATATTACAATGGTGAATATGACTGGCCTAGTAGTACTTCTCAAAAGAGTTTTTTGTGGTAAACAATGGAAGAAAAAAATACATAATTAATGTATTAATTAAAATTACATTAATAGCCAAGAAGGGAAAGCTCAGCATGCCAAATAATATATGTATAATCTCACCTTCACTGGTAGCAGATTCTAAAATAATTTTAAAGTTCTGCATTTTGTCTTAATTCTTAGTTTTTGAGGGAGAAAGGAGGTAACACCCGCAAATAACATGGGAGGAGGTAAGATAAGTCTGAGAAGTCTCAGATTGTGCTACAGATGCGCGAGGCTTGGCCAATCAATGGAAAGCTCCAGAGCACAGCCGTTCCTTTAAGAGCCTCTGTTGGGCACAGTGTTCAAGGGGTGGTACCCTCACTGTGACGTCATGAGTGGCTACCTAGGAAGAGTGTGGCCTTGGCTCAGACACTGCAGCATATCCCTAATCCCCTGCTCCCTGTTCACCTCACAGATGAGCATCAAGCTCTTTCTTAAAGGAAAATGTGTGCAGTTACAATTATGGGCGCCACCGTCTGCTCCCCGAACCCTGCGGATTCATTTCTCCACCCATATTTGGGGAGTTGCTGCTCCATTGTTCCAATTTACCTCTTTCTGAAGAAATATTTGAAAGAGAGAGGTTAGAGGGAGAATCTACAGCCCCTTTTTGCTGATGTTTGTCTTGGGCTCAAAGTTGTATTCATCAGCTCCCTCTCCCACTGACCATTTCACATTCTTCCTGCCCAGCTCTCACATTTGCCAGTCTTGATGGTTTCCCTGATGGGGCATCTAAATCCTCATTCCTGAGGGAGCCAGAGTCCCTGGCAGCCACACCCACTTCAGATCATGTTCTATACTTGTGTTTAGTCACATCAGGGGCCTCCGAGTCAAACATCTGACTTCGACATGTAATCCTCCTGCCCTCCTGTGGCACATATGTCAGGTCCAAATATATTACTATTCACTGCCCTCCTGACCTCCAGCAGCCCTCTTGCTCTCAATGCTAAGGGTCAACTACCCTTGCCAAGATGGCAGCTCATCTTCTTGTGTTTTGTTCCCTGCACAAAGAGTCCAAAGGCCATAGAGTGTAGTTCAGTGGAGCCCTTACTATCTCCTCTAGCAACAATGTACCCTTTTGCAGACCAGGAACTCTGACCATTCAGTGCCCAGCATTTTGGGGACAGAAACCATAAAGTCTTATAGCAGGTTATCAGGAGTGACGGTAAATGCAGAAATTCCTGCATCCACCCCTGCACTCCCAGTTTTCCAGTGGGATCATACCACTGTTTAGTAGATCTGTTGCATCCTAAAGAATGACCCCCACCCCACCTCATCCTCACCGACTAGGGTTTCTAAGCGGTGCCTCCAGCCAGCAATGCTGTTGTCCTGTCAGGCCAGCAGCTTCCAGATGGTGCAGTATATGGTGTAAACTTAGATGCCTGTGGATCAGGCCCTCTGTGAATCTCTGAAAATAGGTGGCTGAGATGATCAGAAAAGGAAAAGCAAAGCCATACCCTGGACTGTGAGAAGGAGCCAGTACAGGTGTCTCTTTTTATGAGACTGAACCATTTTACCATCTAGGAAGGTAAAGAGCTCAGCTGCCATCAGCTTACTGAAGTAACTGATTGGTCTCCTTAAGGGCAATATATCAGGGGCTCATATTTGGTCTGTGTTGCTGGCAGGTTCAGTGTTCAGAGAACTAGTAGCTAGTTGACCTTTGGCAATTTGGAATCCATGCTGTGGACCTTTTGGTGGCCATCTTCCCCTATCCATGGCTCTCAGTTTTTATGCTCATAAAGCCAGTTATGGGGTGACAGATGAAAAAGACTGGCTAATGTCAACTGGCAAGGTCATTCTGTCTATGTGCCATTCCATGGTGATGCTTCTGGTGAGCGTTCCCATGTGACAAATCTTCCCATTTCATACGAAATCCTAACAGGCCATTCACCACTGACCATGAGTCTATGTACATTCTCACTGTGGGTCACTTTTCTTTCCACACAAAGCATGTGACATGCTGCACCACTTAGCTCTACTCATTGGGAAAATATTCCCTAAGCACTGCCTTTCAAAACCAACACTAAATGTGGCTAGGCCACATAGACAATGTACCTGCTGTCTCCTTTCACCTTGAAACCACATAGTGAGCCAACTCTTCCACAAATAAAGCTCAGGTTTTCTCTTCTTCAGCTAGACATAAGGGTAGCCTTGTATCATTTGGCCATAGGTATGACCCAGGGAAGGGCAGTTTCACTCTGGTAGGTGATAGAGGGGCCTGGGCCACCCTCTCCTGTAGCTGACTCATGCCATCTGGCCTTGCTCTTATCTGTCTTAGATATGCCATTCCCATCTTAAGAAGAGTGCTGCTAGGCTCTTGACTTTGTGAGTTGGTGGCTTCATGGAACCCAACTCATAAGAAACAGTTCTGAATGTCTAGTCACTTAATGTCTTAAGATCAAGTATTTCTTCTCTATCAGGGCCCAACAGTGCAGCAGGAGTTGCTTTCAAAGACTTAATTCTCTGTTGCAGGTTCCATGCCAAGATGTAGAACTCTAGGAGCCTGCAGAGTGATTTTCACAGTGACAATGCCATAAATTCCATACTGTATCTTCCCTTACTATACCTTAGAATACATATGGCTTAGAGTATGCCTCAAGTAGAGATAGCTGGATAGGGTGACCCAAGCACATGGAGTTAGGAGTAAAGGAAGTGTACTGAGTGGCAACACCTATGAAAGATTAAAGGGAAAGAAATAGGATTAGAGAGAAGAAGCCTTTAAATGACAGTTTAATTCAGAAATGGAGGGAGGAGGCAAAACTGGCAGGAATAGAAAGAGGAGGAGCAGGTGCAAGTAGTAATCACGGTGGGCAGAGCCCTTCCAGGCAGAGACTACACTGTTTAGAGTGTCATCCTTCTTCTATAGAATGATTCCCAGGGCTAAAAGGAGGCCAGAGTGGCTGATGGTTGAAGATGGTGGTAAAGAAGGCAAAGACCAGACCATACCAGGAGTTACAGGCCAGGTTGCCAAACTTCTCCTTCCCTTCTGAGATAAATCATTTCCAAGGATACACCTCAGTAAGTTAAATGAGTGTCTAGTAATAAAAAAACATGTTTTTCTTAAATATCATTACTAATTAAGTTACAGCTTACATTTAATCCCTAAAAGAAGTGGCATTTGAGTTTGGATTTTGACCTTCATCAAAATTTGTTTAATGTGTGTTAAATAGCCACACATATTTGAGTATCTCTCTTATAGATTAGACATATGGCCACCACATATCACTTTTCTTAACAACTACCATATGATCCAGGAATTCCTCTACCAGTACATATCCACAAGAAATAAAATTAGGAACAGATATATGCACTCATGTTTACTGCAGTACCATTCACCATAGCCAAGATGTCCATCAATGGGAAAGGGATAAAGAAAACACCGCGCGCGCGTGTGTGTGTGTGTGTGTGTGTGTGTGTGTGTGTAAAATGGAATACTATACCACCTTTAGTTAGGAGGAAATAATTTGCATCAACTTGAATGACATTATGCTAAGTGAAGCAAGCCAGATGCAGGAAGACAAATACTGTGTCATCTCACTTACATATGAAATCTAAAAAAGCTGAACAGAAACAGACAGTAGAATGGTGGTTACTGGGAGATGGGAGTCGGGGAGAGACTAGGGAGATGTAGATCAAAGGATGGAAAATTTCAGTTAGGAGGAACAAGTTCCATAGATATATTGTACAACATGGTGGCGATAGTGAATTACAATGTATTGTACTTTTGAAAATAGCTAAAGAGAGCTTTGACGTGTTCTTATCAGGAAAAAAGACAAATAGGTGAGGTAATGCATGTGTTAATTACCTCTATTTATATATGTTTATTTCAGAACATCTTGTACATGCTAAATACTTTGTATATATAATTTCTGTCAACTAAGATAATGAATTTATTTTTAAAAGAAAGTGGGTTTGGAACCAGAGTATGTAGACTTGCATTCCTCCTCCAAATGTTAATATTTATGTGGCTTTGGAAAAGTTATTTAACTGAAAAGAAGAAAATCTCTGTAAAATGGAAATAATAAATGGTGGTTATAATAATGTGTATAAAGTACTTGGTATATAGCAGCTATTAAAAATAAATACCAATGTGTTGATGATGTTTTAATTCAGATAAGACAATGTGAATTTTAATAGAGTTCTGTTTCACATTGATGCCACCAGCATACATAATACATAACCTACTAAATAACCGAGTTCTCATACTTTTTGTAGAAGTATTATTTGTTTTTAATGGAATATATGAATATATGTGAATGAATTCTATGATTTAATAAGTCCTCTATATATTTCTGTGTGTGGGATGATCAAATGATAAAAATAATTTCTCAAAAATAAAATAATTATACAGTGTGTACATATAACTATAATAAAAAAAGACGTTATTTAAATGCCATTTTACTTGAATTTTAAAGACAGTATATTATTCCTTTTCATATTATATTGATATTGATCTTTATGGCGTCTTATTCCGAACTCTAATTACATATTTTATTATAAAATTCCATTATGGGAAGGTTTGACACTGTGCCAATTAAGATGGATCAGTTGATTTTCATTTGTATTCTAATAGCCTGAAACTGCTAACGTAGCCAAAATTAACACCCAGTATAGTTAAGATATTTCATTAAATGTTTTCATCTGGCTAAAGCTAGACTTCATCATGTGAAATAAGGAGCAGAAAAAATATATGTTATTTTTAACCATAGATATTTTTTCTTTTTCAGGATTTTGCCTACCATTTTACAGTGTTTGTCTTCTACTTTGGAGCCTTTTTACTGGAAGCAGCAGCCACGTCCCTGCACGATCTGCACTGCAATACAACCCTGGCTGTGCAGCCGCTCCTGAGTGATAACCAGTACAACATAAATGTAGCAGCCACAGTAAGTGCTCAGTGGGCACAGTTCACCAGCATTCTCCTTCCACTGGCAAAGTCTTCAAGAAAATCCTCAGGCAACAGTAGTTCTCTTTATTAATAACCATTAGCATTAAACCTGTAATAGCTATTTATTTGTACAATAATAACCCTATGAGCAAAGCACCATTATTACACCCAGTGTTGTGGGTGATTAAACTAAAACACAAGCTGACATTCGTCTAAGATCCCAGCAAATCTGTAGTACTGCTTGTTTTGGTTGGCTTTGCACGACACATCTTCTTTGTAAAAAAAATAAAAATGAATTGGGCTTTTTATTTTTTTATAACTTTCAGATACAGGAAGGGAGATGGTTCCCATTTGTGCTCTTTGGTATCCAATACCTATTTGTAATTCACTTTAATTCCATGAATATTTACTATGAGCCTGCCAGTGTGTCAAATACTCTGCTGGGTCTTGGGGATGAGAGGCATAAGTTTCAGTTCCTGCCACTGCAGAAAGTGCATTTGAGTGTAGAGGTTAGTACACGGCCCTTGCTATAGACAATAAGCAGATTAAATGCATTCCGTGGGGAAATTTTTTAAAAATTTACCCTCTTTAATTCATATCCTGGAGTGAATTTGTCATTTTATATTGACAGAGGTAATTTAAAGAAATGATATATTATTTTTCTTTTTATAGGCAATTTTTAAGTTGTCAGAAGTCCTAATTATTTTCTGAAATATCTTGATAGTTGATGACACTATGTAGAAAGTGAGTGGCCCTAATTTTTTTACTGTTTTACTGTTTTATGCAGATAACCCAGTATATCCCCACACTGTCATTGAAATCCATCCGGAGAAGCACTGTCTAGTAGAGCTTTCTGCAGTGATAGGAACATTCTGTCTATGTTCCTGCTTGATGTGGTGGATGGATACTCCTCACATGGGGCTATTGAGCAATTATAATGTAGCTAGTATGCCTGGAGAACTGAACTTGTAGTGTTATTTAATTTTAATAAATTCAAATACCCAGACATGGCTAGTGGCTATCGTATTGGACCACATGGATGTAGAGTCTAGGTTTAAAAGGGTAAAAGATGGATGATTTCAAGGCCTACTATGAGCTTCCCAAGTCTCTGCAAGGATTTGTCAAAATTTATTGACTATATTGAATTAGACTAAAGATAGGCTTGCAAGAGAAAGGAGGCATAGTTCTAGCCTTGAAAGGTTTTTAGTTTAGATCAGTGATTTTAACACTTTCTTTTATAAGAAGTGAAGCCATTTTACATAATGAACTCTTACAGAAAACCCAACAAATGTAGAAAATGAAAGCATGGGGGCCTTAGTTGAAGTGAAGAGGGCCTTGAATGGTGCCCATCCCCTTTTTTGAAGCCATCTCTAACTACTTAATCATCCCTGGGGCACTTTCATAGAATCTTTACCATCCAAGGACTATAGCTGGAAAACCACTGGTTGGTTTTGTCAGTGTTACAAAGCAAAGTTCAGCAATTTGGAATTTTTTTTTTTTCTATTAGTCATCAATTCCTTTGAATTTTTCTTAGTGTGTCTTACTTCCAATCCCATCTTTGCAGTGGTACAGTCTAGATTCTCATCATCTCTCCTGATTCACTGAAGTAGCCCTAGATTGATCTATTGATAGGCAGCCTCAGATCCTGCTTCACAAGACTAGAAGGTGCTCAGATACTGACAGTTGACTCATCCTGTTAATTTCTCATCAACATACCTTCGCCCTAAAGGCCCATGGTGTAATTTTCTTCTGGCCATTCTCTTCTATCACTTTGTTTTCATTATCCTTCCCTTTCTCTAGCTGCCTAAGTAAAGCTGCCTCCATAAATCTCTACCTGCTTCAAGTTCTATATTATGTCCCATTTTATCTAGTTGAAGTAAATCTCTAGTTTTGAGTTTTAATAGCCCGTAAAATGTGTCAGTTAGTCATTTGTCAGATAAGATCGCATCCTTTGCTTTTCTTTTTCTTTCAGTATGCCTGAGAGAGGGGAAAATTCCTTTTCACTAATAATAGATACCAAAGTGATTATTGTCATTCAGATGTCTGGATTAGAAATGTAGCAGAGAAACAACCAGCAGAAGGAGGGTGGGGAGGACAAGAGAATGGTAATTAAACTGTGAAAATGTTCTCTAAGTGAATCTCTGATAGTCCTTTTCCAGAGCTTTGGTTCCCGGGTTAAGAATTTCCATACTAAGTCACAATGTTTTGAACTGCCTTTGCTTTGTCTCATAGTTTTCTGTGGTTCATAAACCCCAAAAGGATGAGGACAGTATCTACTATTTGGTTTATATGTACCAAAGGTCGTAATGTACACATATTTGGTACTAAAGAAATCAGTAATTCACAGCAGAGTGCAGACGTAAGCCTAAGGACTGTCTCCCAAACAAGAAAGAGCCAACCTGCTAATTCATTTCTATGTGTTTTCTTTGTTGAATTCTAAAGTCACTTTGCATTGGCCCAGAAATGATTTGATACATCCTCAGGTTCTGGGAATTCCTGCCTTCCTTGGCTGTGAAGGCAATATAGTAACAGATTCTTCATACTGAATTTTTTAATACTATGTCTGAGGTTTCGGAAATGCCTAATAAGTAAGCCTAGTATATAAACAAATGCTCAGCATAATGCTTTCTACAAATGAGTATTAGAGGCTAGAATTTTTAAAGAAATGAATAATAGTGTGAGAAAGTAAAAACAGTGGTATAAATGGAACAAAAAAAAAAAATACAAAATATTTTTGTTAATGTTAAAGTATCTTTAGTTAGATTCATCAGTCTTCACATAGTTGTTCCTTAGGACATTGTTTCTAATTCAGCCTTATAAATCTGATGTAAATTTTTGTTTCTTTTTTAGATTTTTGCCTTTGTGACGACAGCTTGTTATGGTTGCAGTTTGGGTCTGGCTTTACGAAGATGGCGACCGTAGCACTCCTTAGAAACTAGCACTCCTTAGAAACTAGTGTTAGTTTCATTTGTCTACTTTACATGTCTAATCAATTTGCATACCATTTTCTCCAGATGTAACAACATTCCAAAAATACTTGTATATATATATATATATAGAGAGAGTCTAAGTACAAGTTGTGGTTTATTTCATGGATGAAATTTTAATTTTATTATGATGTCAAACAGAAATAACCTTTCATTTTACATCTTTTCTTTCTGTTTTTCTTTCTTATTTGAAAATGTCCCTTATACTCATAAAATACAAAGATATTGTTCATTAAAAAGTAGTATCCCTTTTATTTGGTTACTAAGTCACCTGAACCTTAATTTTAATAGGTAACTAAAACTCCTTAAGGAACACACATTTCAAATAGACATCCCACTGAACTCTTATCTTTTAATGTCAAACAGTGATTGGCATGCTTTTTCTACAATGATCCAGAAGGTAGATATTTTAGGTTTCATGGGCCATGTGGTCTCTGTCATGACTGTTCTGCTCTTGTAGCATGAAAGTAGCTATAGACAATACTTAAATGAATGAGCCTGGCTGTGTTCTAATAAAACTTTATTTATAAAAACAGGGGAGGCTGGATTTGGTCCTTGGGCTATAGTTTGTTAACCTGGGATACAAATCCTTAATCACCAAACAGATTATGAAAGTTATAAGGTTATAAACCACTAGACAAGTTACATAATCATTAGTCTTGTATAATAATTACATTTCCTTTGTGTTAATGGTTAAGTATATATCCTGGGAGGGGCATATAGTTTCATAAGCTAATTCAGACAGACTCCTGGGTATAAGAAAAAGGTAATTATGAAGTGAACTTTAGTTTCCTAATTAAACTAATGATCTCCAAACAATTGAGTGAGATTCTCATCTGAGAGTCCTTAAAATGGAATCCTCAGAGACCACTAATCACTACTGGCACTGATATCTAGCCACTTACATCTTACTTGGGATTTATTTATGCCTCAGAATAAAGTTGTTTTCCCTGTGCATGAGTATATGAATATTTGTGTGTGGATATGTGAGACTTTACAAATAGAGCTCTGAGAATGGTTAACTTTTTAACTTGTAATTATTTTGCATTACTCTCTGAGTTGAATTTTAACAGTTTATTAAATATAAAGTTGTAGCTTCCTACATTCTTACATGTTTTGATAATAGCTCAGACATCTATGTTATTTTTGCATTGTTGACAGATAGACAAAATCGGTTTTAAAACAATAGCCAGCATAAGAACTGTCTCTGGCTGAAGAGCACCGGGAAGTATTTTAACCCTCCTATACACAGGCCATAGTTCCCACCACTAGGGCTTTGGATTTGCCTACTCTTTCAACCCTTTGCTTTGCTCCTAAGAGTGCCAAATACAGTATAAGTTGGACTATTAGGTTTCATGGAACACAGGACAGCCATGAATAAGTAGCATGACAATGCTCAATGATCAAATGACGCTTATCTAACCATCACCTAGAAAGACAAACCTTGCTAGAGTTTGTTTGGGGGCAAAATTATAAAGACAAAAGATGTGTTTCAATATGTGGCTTGAGGAAATCAGTCTATGACTTTATACTATATATATCTTTTCTATAACATCCAACTTCCTTGGTTTTTCTAGTTCCATACCACACACCTAAGTGTGTATTATGAGTAATATATTACAAAGTAATAAATGTGCCATAAGGATATATAGTCTATTTTAGTGAGAATCACTTAATGTTAGTCTGCTAGAATTTAGTTGTACAATTTTATTTTTGTTTCCAAGGTATATCAGGTTTATGCTTGGGTGGCATTAAATGATTTCATTAACATGCTTAGGTGGCACTTTTTGTAAATGGGCTGCTTCTAGATCATTAAGAGCCAAGCCTAAGTCTCAGCTAACTGTGAATACTTAGATTTGTAGATGAATGGCATTCTAGATTTTTAAGTTGAATGACAAAAGCACTTGAACAAAAATTATGGCATTTAAGAATTTCTTTATATATCTTAGCTGTAAAAATGAGAAAATGTTGCTTGGTTTTAAAATCTGGTATGACTCCATGATAAAAAGAAATTTATTTTATAAGTGTTATGACTCTAATAAAGTATTCATTTGGTAATCTTTTTGGTCATCTTTTTTTTATACATTCACTTTAAAATTCAGTTAAAGGCTTAATACAAACTTGAAAGAGCTGCTAAAATTATAGAAAAGAGTTCTTTTTAAAACATTTCTGTGTAAAAGAGAGTCTGCCAAGATATATTGCTAAATCTTTTCTCTTTGATGAAGGTAAAAAAGGTAGGTCTTTGGAAATAATATTGCAAAGGAACTTTAAATAAAAGTTACATTCTATTTTATTTTAAAAGCATTTATACTGTACTTCATATGTACCAGGCATTGTTCTAAAACATTTCATAAAATATTAGTGCATTCAATCCTCATTGTAACAACTCTATGAGGTGGATTTGTTATCCCATTTTAAAGATTAGGAGGCTAAGGCAGACACCTTAAAAACACTGAGGGTGCCTGCCTAGCATGTGAAAACACTGGGATTTAAAGCCCAGAAGTCTGGCTCCAAAGTTTAGGCCCTTCATTACTGTGTATGCTTCAGTTCTCTTGGATTATTCAGATATATCTAAAAATGTGATTTTTTCCCCCCCAAAAAAGTTTCTAGCAGAATGTTTAATAATATAATATGATAGATGTCACCTGTTAGTACATTTTTGTCATTACCAAGGATTCATGATTTTTAGCTGCAAAAACTTAGGCCAAACCTGCATGATGAGGAAAGGTTAGGCAACTTTTTTGGCAAAAGCCCCCAGGGTTCTTGGCTGGCTGTTATTTCTCTGTTAATTCTGGCAGGGACTATGGGGGCTTTTGTCTACTGTGTTACATCGAGTCAGTCTTTTCCTGAATTTTCTGGGCTTTCTGATCGTCCCTGCAGCTGATTTAGGAAAGGTTCTTTAGTCTGAAATACACCATTCAACCTTCACACGTGCACTGTGAATTTCCACTTCCTCATATTCCAGAACCTAGAATTCCAAGTCATTGTCACAGAGGTTCTATCCTTCACAATGTTCCTCCAGTTACTACCCAGGGAACTGACTTCCCAGGTGCAACTTAACATATTCATGCAGAAGAGACCTGAGTTTGATCATCTTTAGAATGTATTTTTTCAATGTTTTGCAAGCCCAGCTTTGTAAAAAGAGCTAGTTACTTATACATTTTTAAGCAGTATCCTGGTAAAGGTCAGTACTAGTTCTTCTCTCTGGAGCACTCTTTTCTCAATTACTGTGTGACTTCTTTTTGTGAATTTTTTAAGTCTCTGCTCAACTATTATGTTTACAGTGAGACTCTGCCTGAAAACCATATAAATCTCACACCAGCACTCTCTGTTCTCCTTTTGTAGATTTTTCATTGTGGCGCTTATATTTTATATAAAGCATATATGTATGTATCACTAATTTATATATTTACTTCACCTTTTTCTCCACTAGAACACAAGGTTTGTGAAGAATTTTCTGCTGTGCTCACTACTATATCCCTAATGCCCAGAATAGAGCCGAGCAAATAGTAGACACTCAGTAAATACATATTGAATTAGTGAATGAATGAATAGTAGCGATAATCCCTTACTCTTGCATTCCTACCTATATATTCTATAAAAATTGTCCTTGCTAGCATTTGAAAATCTCTAGTATAAAATGGCTACAGGTTTTTAAACCTGCATCTGTGTGAATCTAGGGTAAATTAACCTAGGTATGTGTGAATTTAGGGTAAATTCTAACCTTAAAGTCTGTCTAGTGCTTATAGTTTTTAAAACACTGTACAATCAGTTCTCTATATCAGGGGAATTGTACATGTAAAAATTAGACATTTGATCTAAAATCATTAAATCTTCCAATTTTTTTATGACTAAAGTCACTATAGAATCATTTGATTTAGATGATCTTCAAAGCATCAAGGGAACTAAGGACTATTGGTTTAGGGCTTTTTTTATAATTACAATGGGAGGCAAGAAGTATGGCTAATGTTTGGATCAGAAATGATAATAGGCATTGTTCTAAACTTAACACGAAGTGGAGGTGCCTGTTTATGTAACATGGCATTTTAATTTTTCATGTTGCCCAACTGCAAGCTTTATTCTTGGATGCGTATGAGAGGTAGTCTAGATGAAGGATGTTGAATTCCCCATCAGGAGTTTAAATGTATCATTCTAAGTATGCCTGATGTCCTGAGTCCAAAATGCATAAATGGCAGCTGCAGCTTCTAGTTCAATAAAATGCTTGCTCTGCCCCCTGCTAAGAATGAGCCTCCTTTGAGAATTAGAGTGAGAAGCATGAAGAAGCCAAAGTTGCAAGGGCAGGAAGCACCAAGTCCATAGTAAGTCAGTCACTGGAAGTGATGGTAAATGGGACTATGCCTGTCTTCATCTCTTTTCACTCAGCCCCATCAGCTCTTTTTTAGGGACCCAGTGCCCAAAGGAAGTCTCAGATTCAGGGTGTACCCAGAAAAATGGCACCCCACCCTCCCAGAGTATTGCCTCTGTTGTGATGTTTCAGCTGTGCTTTGAGTAGGCCCTTCCAAGAACCCATCAGGCCAGCCGATCCTGGGTTGTGCATTATGTAATATGACTGATGACCACAGCAGTAAGGATGTCTCCCTATTCAGATGTGAAGCAAGCACTCCATAAGCCCACAGAGCATGACTTTACATATATTCTCGCCTCAAGATACTTCTCCACAATAGGTGCATGAGAAAAACTCAGGAAAAAATAGTAGCAAATCCTCCTGACCTTGCATTTAACCAAGGATTCTCAGATATGACGCTAAAAGCACAAGCAACCAAAGGAGAAATAGATAAATTTTACCTTGTCAAAATTGAAAATTATTGTACATCAAAGTGCACTATAAAAAAGCAAAAAGAAACTTTCACAATGGGAAAAAAAAAATGCAAATTACATACCTTATAAGAATCTAGAATCCAGAATAAAGAATTTTAGTAACAAAATGCCAAACAGCCCAATTTAAAAATTGGCAAGAAAATAAAATAAAATAACCTCAAAAAAAGTGGGCAAGAGACATGAACATGAACTTTTCAAAATAAAGACTAATGGCCAATAAATCTATGAAAAAATGCTTAACATTTTTCATGCTTAACATCATCAGTGAAATGCAAATCACAAACACAATGAGGTATCACCCAACTCCATGTGAATTTTATGGCATTTATCAAAAAGTCTCCAAACAACAAACACTGGCATGGATGTGGGGAGGAAGTAGAAGTTATTTACTACTGATGGGACTGCAAATAGTACAACCTCTATGGAAAATAGTGTGGAGATATCTCAAAGAACTAAAAGAAGACCCACCACTGGACCCAGCAATACCACTATTGGATAAGTACCCAAAGGGAAAAAGTCATTTTATCAAAAAGACACATACACTTGAATGTTTATTGTAGCACAATTCACAATTGCAAAGATGTGGAATCAACTCAAATGTCCACCAATACAGAAGTGGATTAATGTGGTATATGTATACTATGGAATACTACTAATCATAAAGAGAAATGATGGACTAATACCTTTTGTAATAACTTGGAAGGAACTAGAGAACTAGCGACGATTCTTCTAAGTTTTACAAGAATGCAAAAATAAACACCACATGTACATGTACTGTTAAATTGGAATTAATTGATTAACACCAATGCATGTATGGTAGTAAAACTCAATAGAAATGAAGCAGGTGGGGAGGGGAGGAGAGATGGACAAATTCACACCTAATGGGTACAACACACACTATCTGGGTGATGGACACACTGATAACTTTGATTTAAACTGCACAAAAGCAAATCATGGAAACAAAATGTGTCCCCATAATATTCTAAAATTAAAAAAAAAAAAAGACTTGATGGACATTCCTCCAAAGGAGATAGGTCTTGAGGAGGTAATTAGGTTTAATGAGTTCACAAAGGTTGGATCCTAATACACAGGCCTGTAAGACTCAGGTGTCTTCCATGCTAGGACACACAGCAAGAAGGTGCCACCTGTAAGCCAGGAAGAGTGCTCTTACCAGGTATCGAACTTGCCAGACTTTGATCTGGGACTTTTAGCTGTCGTTTAAGCCACCAAGTTCTGTGGTGTTTTGTTGTGGCAGCCTGAGCTGGCCAAGACAAGCTGCTATGTCACAGCCTGGATCTGCTGATCTGGACCCCACTCAAAGAAGGTTCTTCTTTACATCAAGTAGTATATGGGCTTACATCAAGTAGTATATGGGCTAAAGTCATATTCCCAGATGTGGAATATGTTGCCTTCAGAAAATCCAGAGAGACCTACAAAGCATGATAGTTCCATCATTGTGGTTAAGAAATCAAAATGCAGCCATTTAACTTTTTCTTGGAGGTGATGTCCCAATATGCCTCTGACAAACAGATGCCTAAAAGTTTTACAGAAAGGGCAGGTTCCTGAGTCTTCATAGGGGTCATCTTATGTCCTCTGGAGTGGACATTTTTAACTAGGTCTCTTTCATCCTGATGTCATTGATGGAACAGATCAATATCATGCTCTGTAATTATATCCAGGTGATCTAGATATCTTCAAATTATATTAATATTACTACACATAGCAGGAAAACTATCTTGGGACAAATCTTGTGAAAGTAAACTGCTTCTGATCCTTCAAACTAGAACAAATTCTTTCATCATCCAATATCCCTGATAACTCATCTGGCATGGAAGCTACAATCAGGACCACCACTTGGTCAAGCTTATGGTATTTTGTGGGCATTTCTCCAAGACACATCTAATTTCTGCAGGGGCCAGATGATTGAATTAAATATATATATATATATAAGGGACAACCTTCTCTGTATCCTTAAGATCCTTAGTAATGGCACTATTTTCTGTCAGTTTCTTCCCCATGAAATGCAATACGTATTATTTTTAACTTAGTATGTTGACTGAGGGGATGTGCAGTTTCAGGAACTTCTATTTGGGCTCACCCACTATGAAAGCTCTTAATCCACAAATATCCTATATAAGGTTTACTCCACTTGCTAAGTATGGTAAACCCAATTATATACTTGGGGGCTAGGGAGAAGGCTAAAGGTTATTTCACAAATTTAGTGCATTTATTGTAAGCTAAACTTTGAGCAAGATTCCATTTATGATCTGTTCCCTAATGCACCCACTCTAATAGTAAAATAATGATACTTTTAGGCCTCCAAAAATCAATGTCAACTTAGTCCCTATATCCAAAACCCCTTAAAATGCCTTGTTATTCCCCTGACCTAATATCAGTCCCTTGAGTAGATGGTCATACATCCTCTTGGAGAAGGACCAAGGGAATTATAGTATGAACTCGCCCTGGTGTTGCAGGGTTCTTTCTTGTGGGGAACCAGCCACCTCTTCAGTCCGTAGTTTCCAGGTGTTAAGATTGGTTCATATTTGTGAAGTAAAAAAAGAAAATGCGAGCACTTGCAATATCTTTCTGCTCAACTATTGTTGCCCTCTTTTCACTGTGTATAGTAAACAGCACCCTCATTTATCATCCATCTGTATTTGCTCCTAAAGATGCCATGCTCTAATAACTGTCTGCATAAATCCCTGTGGGTCAAGGCTATAGGCTTACCTCCCCCAAAATGTTTAGCCATCTGGATTTGGGTGGTTAGGTATCATCATCTAGACCAGGCGTTCTCAAACTTTTTAAGCAGGGGGGCCAATTCACTATCCCTCGGACCGTTGGAGGGCTGGACTATAGTTTAAAAAAAAACTATGAACAAATTTCTATGCACATTGCACATATCTTATTTTGAAGTAAAAAACAAAACGGGAACAAATACAATTCACACCACCTCATGTGGCCCGCGGGATTAAGGACCCCTGATCTAGACTCTTAAATTAAGATTGCATCATCCTCACTGATGTTGATGAGTCAAGATCTGTTAGTATGTTTTCCTAGTCTTTAAGAGAGATCCATAGCTGACCATTCTTAGTAATGATCAAGATCTTGATTCCTCTTACCAGAGACTTTCTGAGAGCATTAGTAAACTATGTGTCCTCTAGGCTTTCCTATGGAATAAAATCTTTTGGAGACTATTCTTCCCTCACACAATACATCATTCCAACTTGCCAACTTCCCTGAGTGTTTTAATTCCTGGGCAATTTAGTTGCACCATCCTCTGAGGTTAAATAATTTTTTGTTAGTCAGATGACCTGGTTCAATTAATTAGATGAGCTAGAAAGTTCAACTGAGGCAGTAATTGAAAGAAAAAAATGAATGGAACTAGAAATAAAACTGGAGCAATGCAGGCAATGTGAATAGAAATTAAAAGTAACCCACACAAGTTTCAGTGTAACAAATTCCTAAAAATGCCTAAAAATTTATTTAGGAAGAACAAAGAGAAAGCTTAGGGCACTTCCAGAGTGAGCTGGAAGTGGATCCCTCTCATGAAGGAGCAGAAGTGAGAGAGAGATGGAGATACAAAGCCTGCAGGGTTATAAATCCCTCTCCCTTGAAATTGGCTGCAAGTCTTTTATTGGCCTCTCTGGGCCTCCAGGAAGTATTGCGTTTTTCTATTGGTCATTGATCTTCTCTTGCTATTGGTCATTGTTACCTAGTTTACTTCATATCCACATTCTTATGGGCCCTCCAGAATTCCTGGCTCAGTAGGTCAGGTTTTCCTTGCAGGCCCCTTGAAGCCCCTTTCTTCATGTCCATTCTAATGTTCTATTTTGCTTGACCAATCATCCTTCAAATCAATTCCCAGTGGTATTCCCCTGGCTCCTACTAATACATGCTAATTAATTTTTTGCAACAACTTTTGGGTATACACATATAATCTCATTATTCTTGAAAAGACCTTGGCATGAATTCAGCTGGGATACTCTGGGATTAGCCATAGTGATCAGCCTGGCAGACTGGAGAACAGCAGGGACACAGTCTAAAGAGAGTGTTCTGTTGCCCCCTAAAGGAAAGCCCTCTGCATGGAGAAAGTGCTAGCTCTTATTAGGGAAAGATGAGCCATCTCAGCACCCCTGAAGGTTCAGCGTATTCTGGGGAGCCCAACTCTTTAAAGGTATTCCTCCAAAGTCCATGTTTCAGAATTCATGAAATTCCTACCATGATGCCAAATTTAGTACCAGATGGAACAGAATTCTACTGTCTGTCTTTGAAGGTACCATCTTGAGGATTCTACCATTTTGAGTATACTCTTTAGTTGTATTGCTCTTCTCCTGAAAAGGTAAGATCCTCTTCATAAACTACATTTAACTTTCACTATTTGTTGATGACCTTTGGTTGCTCATTATCCTTCCATAGGGCATCAGTGAAACCTATCACCAGCTGGGGTTGGTTTTTGTACATTCATGTGTTGGTCTCTAAATCATCACATTGGACATTCTCCTGTTAGAGAAGATATACTTACCAAGTAAGGTATTTGTGCTTTTTATTTTATTAGTTTCACTGACTACCATCATAAAGCTTTATTAAATATACAAATTCTTTTGCCATTAATCCAAAAGAACACTATTTCTCTCTATCTAGAATATCATTGCAAACTTTTCTAAGGTTTCAATAACTAAACATTTTTCTTTTAATCCAAAGACATTTGAGTGGATTTGGTTTTCAAATATAGAAAAGGAATCTAGATGACTTGCTAAAGCAAAGTAGAGGAATAGTGTAAAGGAATCCCCCATATAAGCATGAATCTCCCTCCATCAGACAAGTGTATGCATGTTATCTGGAATCATTCAAGCCTAAATTTACTTCTGATATTTGTTCATTTCATGTTTTAACAAATTATCTTGATTAACTATAAAAGTTCTCTTCCTGCCTCCTTCTTCTTTTGTTTTACTTCTTCTACTATTGAAGTTGTGGGTCATTTAAGGTAAATCATATATTAATATTTAAATTATTAAAATATTTTGTATTTGATAATATAATATTTATTTTATATAATTGTATCATTGGATGAGTGCAAATAAATTGTTAGTGTATTTGGTATACTTGCTCATTTTTTAAAAGTTATATAGCTTGGTCATTTATTAAGCAGTGTATTTTTTTTCTCATTTGTGTATAATGAGAAAAGTAGAAGACTGTGATTTAAGAGATCACTCAGTTGTTCAACAAATAATTGTTGAACTCCTGTGTATCATATGTGTTCTAGATGCTCCAGAAACAGTGAAGAAAAACATGTCCTTGTCCTCACAGGTTTTCCATTTTGGTGTAAGGAGAGGAGAAATAAATAAATGCAAGATACATATATGAAATGTTAGATACTCATGAGTGTTAAGGGGGGGTGGTAAAGCAAAATAAGGAATGTAGGAGTGTCAGAAGAAGGAATGTGATTTTGAAAGAAGCTAAGAAGGGAAAGCCAAACTTGGGGGCAAGGAGCAGAATCCTGAGGTTGAGGGAGGTCATGTAGGGGTTAAGGAGAAAGGCTCTCCAGGCAGAAGGAACCCCTTATAGGGGCTGACATGAGAGCATGACTGGTGTGATCAAGGGTCAGCGAGGAGAGTAGTGTGTCCAGAAAGAAGTGAATAGGAGAAGGAGTGGGTGAGATGAGTCCAGAAGCAGTGCTGGGGCATGCAGTTCACATAAAGCCTTGTTATCACATGATAGGACTCTACCTTGTTCTGAATTAGCTGGGAAGCCATTGGAGGGTTTTGAGGAGAAGTAGGGTATGATCTGACTGATATTTTAACAGGATAATGCTGTTGGGAGGTTGAGAACAGGACATAGAGGAGCAAGGGCAGAAGCAGGGACACTCATGAAGAAGCTACTGAAATAGACCAGGAGAAAGAGGGTGATGGGTCAGACCACAGTTGCAGCAGAGAAGGTGGTGATGAGTGCTTGGGATCTGGGAATGTTTTAAAGGTAAAGCCAACAGAATGCACTTCCAGGTTGGGTGTAGAGCATGAACAAAAGGGAGCACACAAGATTGACATAAAGGATGAAGTTGCCATTTCTTCCTTGGAAGAAATGTGGGAAGAGGTGGTTTGGAGGATAATCAGGAGTTAAGCTTTGAACATTGCATGAATTTTCTAGGGTTGCCTTAACAGAGAAGCACAACTGGTAGCTTATGACAAAATATATTTCCTCAGAGCTCTGGAGGGCAGAGGTCTAAAATCAATGTCTCAACAGGACCAAGTTTTCTCTGAGACTATGACAGAATCCCCTCTTGCCTTTTCTTAGCTTCTGGTAGTGGTTTGTATAATCCTTGGTGCTCCTTGGCTCCACTTGTATCACTCCAATCTCTGCTTCAGTTGCCACACAACATTCTCTCTGCATATCTCTGACTCTTCTTAAAGACACCAGTCACATCGTATACAGCTCACCCTAATGACCTCGTAGTAACTTGATAGTATCTGCAGAGATTCTCTTTCCAAATAAGGTCACATTTGCAGGTACTTGGAATTAAGATTTCAACATAACTTTCTCAGGGACAAAGTTTAAACAGTAAAAGACATTCCAACTTTGTTTCAAGTTTGAGATTCCTTAGACATCCACGTTGAGAAAACAGTGAAATATGCAAGACTGTTTGGATGAACCATCTAAGTTAAAAATGTTTAGGTGAAAGGTCTAAGTTAAAAATGTTTAGATGGAAGACTTAAGTTAAAAATGTTTAGGGTACAACTCTGGGCACCCTATTCTTTGCTGAATTAACCTGAGAAAACTACAAAGCAATCACCGTTTCCTTTTCAGTAAGACCAGAAAATACAATCTCCACTTGGAAGCGATTGTCCCATTCATGAGTGCCATTCATTAGCTCTTCATGAGTGTCCCTGCTTCTGCCCTTGCTCCTATACATCCTGTTCTCAACCTCCCAACAGCATTATCCTGTTAAAGTATCAGTCAGATCATCCCATACTTCTGCTCAAAACTCTCCAATTGCTTCCCAGCTAATTTGGAACAAGGTAGAGTCCTATCATGTGATAACAAGGCTTTATGTGAACTGCTTCTCCCAGTGCTGATTCTGTCCCATTCTTGGGACAATGAATGTGGAATCCCTCTGGGAAGTCTGAAGAACTATCTGAATCAAATCTCCTTGTAGTGTCTACTGCTGTAAATCCAGCAATTATATATTTAGAACAAATGTTTTTGGAATATAACATACTTTAATATGTCACTGGTTTGGACTTAAAGCTAAATGTCAGTTTACTTAGGGGCAGCTGATGTATACAAATAGTGATAAATTAATGGAGATCCTTTAAAAAAATTAAAAGAAGAGTTCTACCCATGAGAGCTTTTAGTCTCCTGACAATTTCTTTAGGAAATTTCAAAAGGTGACCTCACCATTAAGGTAAAGTCACCGCCAAAGGAACTTCTCAAATGGAAGTTCTGCATGATTCTAGGGAAAGTAAGGAAGTCTTTTCAATTACTCAAAAGATATATTGAGAACTCATTTTAGGTCAGGTGTACAAGAGATGGTGCTATAATTGTGAAGGTGACCCAGCAACTATCCCTAAAGAGAAAAACCAATGAGTAAACATACAATTAACACAAAACAAGTTAATTTTAGAGCAAAACACAGATATTATGGAAGCACAGGGAAAGGTTAATCAGGCCTGAGATCTGAGGGGTATTGCGATACTTCTTGCTGAAAGTGATATATTAATACATGAGATCTAAAGGATGACTTAGAGGCCCTCAAGTAAATAAAAAGAGCATTGCAGGCAAAGACTCACTTGAAAAGTGAGAGATGCTGCTGGGTTTGAACCCGCCACTTCTGGCATATAGGGCCGGCGCCCTACTCTGTTGAGCCACAGGCGCTGGCCCTAATTTAATCTTTACAATCACTCAAAACATACTCTCGTGCTCACCATTTTACATGTGGAAAGGGGGAAACTGAGATTAGGGGTTGGGTAAGGTAACACAACTAGGAACACAGCCATATATCAAACCCAAGAAATCTGACTCAAGAGACCAGGAGGTATTGGTATCCAAAGAATTTTTAAAAGTCACGTTTCTGAACCAGAAGTAAGGAGTTGAGCAGAGATACACGTTTTAGGTTTTATCACAGCCACGAATTTGATAGATGAATGCTTGAGTGTTTTAAGATTATTTTCTATGTTTTTGCTCCTCAGCCCACCATCAGTTTTATCTGCCATTGGCATACTCCAAAGGGCACCAGCTAAATGTATAAATGAATGAAAAAAATGCAAGCATTGGTGTCCTCTGCTTCTATTGGTTCCTGTCACACATTTATGGAGCCCACACCAAAGACTTCCAGAACTCAGGTGAGCTCTGGTCACTCACAAGAGACAGCTGTGAGACAACCCTACAAACCAAACACCCCAGAAGACTTCAGTCAGACATGCGGGTGCCTCCTTATGGAATCCTTGAGTCAGGCTTTATGCAGGTAATGCAAAATTTCACATGAGAATTCATGGTCTGCCCCATTGTTTTTCTATTTTGATCACATGGTAATTTCTATTTTCATTAAATTCAGAATAGTCAAAATGCATGCAATTGCTGAAACCAATGTTTGTAATCGATTTTTTTAGTTGTTCTTACATCCAACCAGGAGAGGGCAGTCAGAGAACATCTTGGGAGACTAGGCAGTGGCTTCAGGGTGGGAAACTTCAGAAAGATTTTCCATTTTAATATGATATAGCCTTGAGTCCCTTTCCTCCGGGGAACATGAAAACTCAGATTTTAAGGCCATACGTAACATGCTGTTCTAAGTAACGTTTGAGAGCTATGGCTCTTTTAAGGCCCTAGCTAAAGCCTAATCATCAAAAGCACCAGCAGCAATAAATGTGATCAGGGTAAATTACATTACAGACAAATATAATCAGAATGCCTATTTCCACAAAGTGTGGAGGAGGGGGAATTGTAAGACAAAACATCAATGTCTTTCGTGTCCTTGAGACACTCACTACGTTACAATTAAGAGTTATCTTTTCAACACCTTGCAATGTCTTTCACTGTTAATCAGAATACAGTTTTAACATACAAACCAGACTCCATTTGTAAACCTTGGCTGCTACTTCTATTGAGGCTGAGCACACTCTTTTGTCTTTTGTCTTTAGCTGTGATTGAGTTATTAGTAACAGCAGAGGCTTCAGGCCAATCAGGTAGTCCATACAAGAAACAAAAAGCAGTAGGAAAAAAAATCTGCTTTCCTATCGGCTGTAAACTTTCTATTTTTGTCTTTGCTTTCTGGATTGAAGTCACAGTTATTCTTACAACCAGCTTTTTCAGGTGGTTGCATAAAGGAACACAGCGTTTGGAACTAGGTAAAAGTTGTTTCATATTTGGGCTCAGAGTTGAGGTTAGGGACAAATCTCATAATTTCTGGGTCAGTTTTTTTTTTTTTTTTCCTGGCAAGATGACATTGCTCCAGTCTTACTGAGCAGTAAGAATTGGAGTAAAAGTACTATTGCTGTTACTGTTGTTTTTGTCATTATTTTCATCAAATGACCCAGAAATTGATGAGTGATTTCTCTCCAAAAGTAGCTAAGCCTTTGCTTTGCTTTGCTCTGGTAATACAACTGTAAGTCCAAATAAGTCCTAAATGCCAGTTTTCAATATTAAGTATTCAAATTCTATGGTTTGTACCCTCATGCAAAATTATCATATTCCTCAAATTTCCTCTTTTATGTAAAATCCTTTCCTTGTATGTACCTTCCTTCCCTTAAGGAATGCCAACACCACAAATAACAAGCAATAATAGTAAAAACATTTTCTTATTGCTTTAATTGCGGTTGACTCAGTACAGGTAGTAGTTACCTCTATTTGGTTCTTAAAGAAACAATATTTTCAGCAAATACCACAAACATGATACAAGTTATTCTTAGGTGATTTGTATATTGCATTGCATTTTATATGTGCAAACTTCATGTGAAAATAAAACTATCAATTTAAGCAAAACACTTTCACACACACAATTTGTTGTTTACAACAGTCTTCTAATAAGACAGATATTATTCAAACTCTACTGAACAATAAGCTGATGCTAATGAATTGCTCCATTACTTCCATTCGGATTTTACAGGCCAGGTTTCTGGACTCCTGGTCCAGTATGTTTTTTACAGTACAACATCATCTTTAGAGCACAATTTTAAGCAATTCCAATAGGGTGCCTTTATAAGGAGTTGAAAACTCTATCACCCTCCTCCCAGGTTGTCAGTAAGTACACCAGTGGCTGGTATAACATCCTTCAACCACCTTTAATACTACCAAATATAGTAGATTTATCATACATGACTCCAGGCAGAAGTAACCAAAAATCCTTGCAAATTCTTACATCAAAGGTAGAGTTAGCCCATGAGGAGAACCTGGCAGTTGTAAAGGCAGATTCTTTGCTGTCAAGCTAATAACACCTCTGAGTGGCTGCATACCATTGGTGGTGTCATGAAACTCAGCAAGACACAGGACTAGATGACTCATCATCCTTTGGATGATAAGAACCGGAATTGTTTGTTGTGAAGAAATGAGTTATAGCCATTTATCTAGTTTTTCAGTATAAATGATTGGCACTTACGTGTTTGTTAATAAATTCTTTATCTTCAGTTAATGCTAAAGAATAAAGGAAGATATTGAAATATTGTAGAGGCACTTATGAGGAATTGCTAATGGGAGTGCCAATGAAAGGAAATATGTACTTCTAACAGCATGCCACAGTAATACCAAGGCTGAATATAGACGAGGACTGTGGCCTCAGGGCTTTTCATCATTTCTTTCATTCAGTCTTCATGTCAACTCTGTGAGATAGGGACTGCCATTATGAAACCTGTGCAGATAAGAAAGGGAAGCTCAGGGTGGGGCCCTGTGCAGGAGCCAATGGCTTCCACGGGGAGATAAGGAGAAAATGAGGTCACAGTGGAGGTGAGAACAAATTATTACAGATCTTGGATGATAAGCTACAGGTTCAATATTCTGCAAGCTCTGGAGAAGAAACGCTGAAGCCTAAAAGAGTATTTTCAGAGGAGGATTCTAGCTGCGATGTGTGGGAACAGAATGAAGAGAAACTGAGGGTGGCAGCGAGCTGGTGCAATCGTCTAGGCATGACGAGAGGACGGCAGGGTAAGGAGAGTGGGCAGCAGGGAAGGAAAGATTTCCTGGATGGTGTGGTTTGTGGTGGGCGATGAGTTATGTCCAAGATTTAGAGTTTCAGAGAATCAGCTTTGGATGCTGATGTACAAGGAAAAGAAAAATAAATTCATACTGATCTATGAGTTTCTTTTTAAGGAATTTTTTTTTTTTTTTTTTTGGCAATTTTTGGCCAGGACTGGGTTTGAACCCACCACCTTCAGCATATGGGGAAGGCACCTTACTCCTTTGAGCCACAGGTGCTGCCCTTAGAAGTTTCTTTTTAAAAATTAACCTGTGATGTTAAATGTGTGTTTTTTTTTCCGTACGAAGTTTTAAGTATGGAAGAACAAAATAAAATTCTTCATATCTAAAATTGTGCCAGTCATCAACTACAGTAGACCTTCCCTAGTTGACCACCTCCCTACACTGACCACCTCCTTCAGTTGAGCTAATTTTCATAGACTGGTGCCCCACATGTACGTGACAGTACACTAGACTTAGTTCCTTATGTTGACCACCATGGTATATTTACAAGTTTGTTACAAACCCTTGTATGAGCAATTTATACCTATCCTGCTGTATTACAAATGTCCCATACTTCTGGGTACATGCTGGGCTTTTCCCACCAGGGGCCCATGTGATGAGATCACTGATAGCTAAGATTAGGGATAGTTTCCTATTGCAGAATAACCTTGCTTATCCTCAGGGTTATGATCTGGATTGTGAAAAATCAAAACAGCATTCTCTAGAATTAACAGGCCAATATCTAACACTTTAGAAAAGTAAAAACATATTAAATGCTTTACGGGATGCTTAACAGTGGGAGGGGGAAGTGTGTGTGTGTGTGTGTGTATGATCATTAATTCTTTCCTCCAACCAAAGTTTATTGAGGGATATTTTGGGTCAGACGTTGTTCTAAACAATGAAGATAGGAACTTTTTGGCCTCTTCCCACAAGGAGCTAGGAATTGTACAAAAGAAAACAGACATTAAAATGTATTTATAATATGATTCTAAATAGAGTGCAGAGAGGGATACTGACTTTAGCTGGGAATATCAGAAGAACTTCCTGGAGAAGTAGGTGTCTAAGTCGAGTCTGAATTATAAATATAAATTAATTAATTGAGAGGATGAAGCATTTTTAGAAAACAAGGATACCATGTGCAAAGAAACAAGGCAAAACTGCTTTAATATGTTGGGAGAGTAATAAATAGTTTTCTATGATTGGGTCACACAGTGGGAATCAAAAGCAAGTCTAGAAATTAGAGGCCAGAGCACCTGGAATTTGGTATCAATAGAATGGATGTTGGCCTTGATTTGAGAGTGAATGAAGTCACAAACTTACAGCACAGCTATAACTTGATCAGATTTTTGTTTAAAAAAAAATCTCTAACATCAATGGAGAGAATGGATTATAAAGAGTTGTAACTGGAAACAAAGAAGTGAGTTAGGCCACTG
>CAUYPK010000108.1:0-23257 GCA_963574355.1 Loris lydekkerianus | reverse complement strand
CTTTCTGGTGGCAGGTGGCAGGCCAGTGTGGGAAGATGTTTTGGGGAAGGAAGATTTTTCAAAAGCTCTTAAATTGACAGGATAGAAAGGGTACTGGATTAGGAGTGGAGACTGGATTCTAGCCTGGCTTTGCTTCAAACTGTGACTTTAGGCCCCAGTTTCTTCAGCTGCAAAATGATGGAACTGAACAAGATCAAAGGCTTTTCAGGGAGTCTTGTGGGGACGCCTTGGCCATGGCCCTAGAAACGTAACGGGGGAAGAGACTGCACCCAGGCCCTGTTTGTTTTCATCCTAGTAGCCAAACTTGGATGTCTTACACACTTCCTAATAAGACTCTTGACTTAGCCCAGGTTCTCTAAGTACAGTCGAGGCAGCAATGTATGTCCTAACACTACCTGGGGGACTGCAAGAGCTGGGATGGCTGGGAAGGTAAGAGACGAAAGACGGCAGTGAGACAGAGGAGGGACAGCACACATGGGAATACGCTGCTCAGAAGGCCACCACTTGATCTCTACTGATGCTAGGTCTTCTGGGACCTTCTTCAAAGAAGCTGTGTACTTAGTAAATGTGGAATGTAAATGTCTTAGTACAATAACAAAGAAAATGCCAGGAAGGCTATGTTAACCAGTGTGATGAAAATGTGTCAAACGGTCTATGAAACTAGTGTATGGTGCCCAATGATCACAATAATTTACACAGTTATGATTTAATTAAAAAAAAAAAAGAAGAAGAAGCTGTGTGGACTTCAGAAGCTTAAGCCAGTCCATCCAGAAAGAAAAGAGTTTATCTGCCAATCCCTGTCTCTTGTGGTTCAAAGGTTCACCCCATGGAGAATCCAGTGCTCCTGCACTTCTGAGGCCAAATGTGTAGGGTCAAGGAGAGGGGGGATTAGTTGTCACAGCAGCTAGAAGACAGGCGTGGCTGAGAGGGTCTTAGGTGGTACACTTAAAAGCATCTGATACAGGGCAGCGCCTGTGGCTCAGTGAGTAGGGTGCCAGCCCCATAGACTGACGGTGGCAGGTTCAAACCTGGCCCCGGACAAACTGCAACAAAAAAAATAGCTGGGCATTGTGGCTGGCACCTGTAGTCCCAGCTACTCAGGAGGCTGAGGCAAGAGAATCGCCTAAGCCCAAGAGCTGGAAGTTGCTGTGAGCTGTGATGCTACCGCACTCTACCATAGTGAGACTCTGTCTCAAAATTAAATTAAATTAAAAAGAAAAGAAAGCATCTGATATACATCTATAACAGAAAAGGAGTAAGAACCTCCACTAAAATAAAAGTCAGAAGCACTGAGCTAGCTAATCCCAAAGGACTTTCTCAGCTGAGAGATTTGTTGATGCTGGTCTCTGAAACTGCAGCTCAGAGAGCCAAGACCATTTGCCTTTCTGGTGTGCAGGGACTATGTAGAAACAAGACCCTAAAAATTGTTCCCCTCAGTGCCCAAGAGTTGGCACCAAACTTCACCCCCTACATTCAAATTTCCATGAAATTTAAGACCTAAAGAATATGATGTTTTTAAAGTGTCCTGGTGAGGTGGGAAAGAGAGGGGCAGACCATGCCATAAGCCTGAGGAAATTCTCATCCTGTTCATTCAGGAAGGCCTGGTCCCCCTCCCAGCTCGGACTCCCCTCCACTCAGACAGAGGGCAGCTGCTGGCTACAGGCAGAAGGCAGATTTGTTGGTATTTAAGGGATTGGAAAATTAAATGGGCCAGTGAGGCTTCCGCTACACAGCCTCATCCTCTGAAGCCCACCACATACTAAATCAATGATTACATTACGGGCATTTCACGCCCCTCCCTCCAGAGCCCAGCAGGTTTGCAAAGCCTGCAGAGGATTAGAGATTGGGGTCAGAGAGGGAAGGCTCACTCTTCTCTGGTGTCTACCTAGGTCAATCTATAGATCAGATTCACCAGAATTAAACATAGGACCCAGCCTGACCATTGCCATTAGCTGACCTTAGGCACACTTCTTCAGGACTCTAGTTTCCTCTGCTGCAAAATAGGGACACCTGCTCTGTTAATGACATGGTTAGGACTGAAGGAGAAAGAGAAAGCTATAAAGCAAATAGGGAGCTGGGGTGGGGAACTGAGGGCTCCTGGAAAATGACCTCAAGGAAGAGAGTTTCTTCCCACTGCCAAGAAAGGACATGAAAAAATGAGAAATAAACTCAAGGAAAGTCTCCCAAGGCTGGGGGCATGGTGGCTTACACCTGTAATCCTAGCACTCTGAGAGGCAGAGACGGGTGGACTGCTTGAGCTCAAGAGTTTCAGACCAGCCTGAGAAAGAGCAAGACCCTATCTCTACCAAAAATAGGAAAAAACTAGCTACTTGAGAGACTGAGGCAGGATTGCTTGAGCCCAAGAGTTTGAGGTTGCTGTGCGGTATGATGCCACAGCACTTTACCCAGGGAGAGTGAGACTCTGTATAAAAAAAAAAAAAGAAAAAAAGAAAAAAATACAAGAAAGAAAACAGAATGGAAATAGGCATAGCTCAAACCCTTCAAATCATGGGAGAAAGCATGAGGTCCAGAGACTATTATCAGTAACTAGTGTACCAGTGCCAGGGCCTCAGCTAAGGTTTTCTTGTTTATTACTTCATTTAATTATCACAAACCCAAACGGGGTTTCTTTTTGTTACAGATGAGTGACCTGAGGCTGAAAGGGGTTGAGCAACTTACTCATGTCATAGCAAGTCTGCAGTGGCACCAGGACTAAAGTCCAGGCAATCTGTCCTGCAGATCATTCTCAGGTTTGGTACTTTGTTCCAAAGGGGTGCTGCCTCCTTAGGTTTTGGTTGTCCCCTGGGCTCCCAGGTCTTGCCTAAACTCAGACCCTGGGTCCCACAGCCTTATGAACTCACCTACAGCTTAATGTCTCCAAGGTTGCATCTTCACTTACCCTAACGTTGCTCCAGCCCACTTCCCAGGGGCGCCTTCACCAGCCACCCAGATGCAGAATTCCTCTCACACCCAGGGTACCTCCCAACCTCTCACATGACTCTTGATGTCATCAACTCTCTCCTTCCCACTGTCACTGCTAGCAGGCCTGGCTCCTCTCTAGAACTGCAACCCACGTGCTGCAGTAAGTGCCTCATGTACAACTCTCCAGTCCTGCTCTCTCCCATCTACCCCTTACACTGTGGAAGGGATGTGCCTACAATGCAAACATGATGTGCCTCCCCCTGCCCAATATCCTGGGTATGCTGCCCATCTTTCCCAAGATAAAGGCCTCCCTACCTGCACCTATCTCTCTTCCTTCCTGCACTCTGCTGCTGTCTCCACAAACGCCAGCCTCTCTCCAGACACTGGGCCTCCAGGCAGGCAGTCCCCTCATCAGAATACTCTTCCCCATCTCCTATATTTGGCCAGCTCACACTTCACTGTCAGTTCAGAAGTTCAAGATCACAGCTATGAGGGCCATTCTCCTGAAGTGTAGACTGACTAAACAACCTCTGTGTCTCGGCCCTCACGATATTTTCCCTGTGACACCACTTACCAATAAAGCCAAATGTGAGCACAGCTAGAGGAGGGTTTATCTGTTCCTCCCAGCACAGAGTGCAGTGCACAGCAGAGTTAGCTCAAGTTTGAATGTAAGAGAGTGAGAAAGAGAGAGAACGTGAGCAAGCGTGCAGAAGGAACTTTCCCAAAGCCACAAAGTCTAAGACAGTGACAAAGGCATTACTGGAATCTGGACCACCTTCACTCACCTTGGAGAGAATTTGCTGCTTTCCTGCGTCCTACCTCCTAACCCACAGATTACCTAGCTTCTAACATCAAGAGCCACATTTTAAGAAGAGACTGCTTTCATCTGAGGAAGAAAGGCGCCTAGCACAGCTTGGAAGTACCCTAAGAACAAGAGAAATTCTGCCTCCCTTCCACCGCGGAGGAGCATTTGGGTCAACTTGGGCTTTCCTTAGGTCCCAACTCCGCCCCAGCCCAATACCCGGGCCTCAGACAACCTAGGCTGAGATTCCGACCCCCAGCAACGCCAGGAACCCTAACAGATCGCGGACCCCTTCCGGTCACGCGGTCCGCTAGAGCAGACCCGGCGCCTCCGCCCTACGCCGAGGACGCCGCCCTCGCCACGCCCCCCTGCCCCGCGCACGGCTCGCCCCGCCCCCGGCGCCCCGCCCCCGGCGCCCCGCCCGCCTCCTTTTCCTTCCTCCCTAGATCTCCTCCTCCCGCCCCGCCCCTCGCCCACCCTGCGGTTCCAGACCCGGCCCAGAGCTCTCCTGCCCGCTTGCCCCGGCCCGGCCCCGAGCTCTGTATTTGCGGTCGCCTCCGCCAGAGAAGCTGTGTCGGACTATTCCCCAGGAAGGCAGGGCCCAGGCTTAGGCCAGCGGGGCAGCCATGGAAGCGGCGGCGCGGAGGCGGCAGCACCCGGGAGCGGCGGGCGGCCCGGGCGCGCAGCCGGGCGCCTCCTTCCTGCAGGCCAGGTGGGCGCGCGCCGGCCGGTTGGAGCGGGCGTGCTCGACGCTTGGCCACCGGCCCTGGGGTCCCGCCCTCGTGACCGGGAGAGGGCGGCCGGGGGCAGACTTTCCTGCGGCGCGGGCCGGTGGAGCGGGACCCGGGGGGCTTGGAGGCGCACTGCCCTCGCGGCTGCTCGCCCGAGCCCCGCCTTCGCATTCCCTTTGCTTCCTGGGGAACTTCGGACCCAGCGAGGCTCAGAGAACCCTCCACCCTCCGCTGTCGCTTGATGGAGCCCCCTTCCAGAGTTTGGGGTTTCCCGCGCAATCTTCCGCTACCGGCCCTGGGCTAGGACGGTCGCGCCGCTGGGGAGCGCTCTCCAGGGGTCAGGGAAATGGGTGGGGGTGGTGGGCTCGGAAGACGCACGTTAGTCCATTTGGGCCGCCAACTCATCTGCAAGTTTCGGGTGCCACCTCCAAGTTTTCGGGGTCCCCCAGCCCTGAATAGGACTTGGATTGTGCTGTTAGGAGGCTCACTACTTGCCCTGGAGAACCCAAGAAGGAGAGAAAGTTAGGGAAGAGACGTCAGAGTGTGGCAGCTCCCATCTCCGGATGAATGAATGAAATGAGGACCCTTTCTCTCTCAAAAAGGAAAAAGGTTTTGCATTATCCAGTTGAGACCAGGCAGAGCTCCATTCTGCCTTCATCCGGTTTACTGACCAGAAACGTTTATCGTTCGTTAAGCACCCCTAGTGTGCCCAGCTCTGTGCCGGGCACTAAGTGGTGGGCAAGGTGAAACTGGGAGGGGCTTGCAGTCCGGTAGGGACCACGAGGGATACAGCCCAAGGGGCGGGTGAGAGGTCATCTTGGAGGGCTTCGTGGAAGAAGTGGCACTTGAGCTGCATCTCAGAGGACTTCACAGGAGATGCAGGGAAGAAAGGCTGTTTCAGCTAGGGAAAGGGTATAGGGAAAAACAAGTAGCGCATTGAGGCTGGAGCTTTCTGTGTATAAAGGAAGTGAAAGGAAGATGCAGACTGATTGTGAAGGCCCTTAAATGGCAGCAGGGCTGGGACTAGAGTGCACAATTTAAGGTAAAGGCACTAGGACCCTGGGGGTGACTGCCTACTCAAATGTTAAGCCATAGGTGGCTCACTTGCCTCACCCTAGTTACTGTCTTAAATGACAGGTTAAGGATACAGTCTGTTTCATAGGCAGTGGGGAGCCATGGAAGGTTTTTGAGTACCTGTGTGCTCAGAGTTGATTTTAGGAATTCTGTGGTATGATTTGGGATCATACCTGCTGCTGGGGGGCACATCAACTAAGGAACTGCAGACTGTTTCCTTTTTCACTTAGAAATAATTTATAGGGTATATAAAATATAGACCCCTTAACTCTTCTAAGTCTCAGCTTGGCCTATGAGTTAAGTTTATTTTATTGATGAGGAAACAGGCCCACATGGGCTAAGGAGCCTGATGACTGAGTCTGACTCCCAGCTCTGTGTGCAGGATGTGTCCAGTGGCCTTTACTTGTGCTGTGGCTTCCAGTCCAGTTGTCAGCTCTCCTTTCCTGAGGCACCTCTGCTGAGGGATGTCTTTATTCTGAAGTTGGAGGTCTTTGACTGCCCTCTCTGGTAGCCCAATTAGAACAGCCTGTGAGTGTCAGTTATGGTCACCACTTTGTCTCACATGTGGGCCTCCCATGTCTTGCATCTTACTCAGACTCTACAATGAGCTGCCTAATGTCGCTTTCAGTGTACATGTGAGGAAACTGAGACCCAAAGAGGTTATATTGTTTGCTGGCAAAAACCAGGGCTGAAATCCAGGGGTTTTGTTCTTACTGCTCCACTTTAGCTGCTGATGGGTAGTTCCCTCTGTATCCCTGCATGGGCTCCCCAGCAGCCAGGGTATTACAGGATATAGTGTGAGGGGTTCTCTACAAGGGTGTCTCTGCCCCCTCCGTGGAACCTCTGGGCCCATTCCCAGTATCACCACTGTTTGAGACAGTAGACAGAATCATCTTTTCCAGTTCTTAGGATGCTTGAGTCCCCTCTGCTACAGCCGTGCTTTGCTTACATATCTCTATTGACAAAATGCTCATTACCTATCAAGGTAACCCATTCCAGTCTCTACCTGATCTGTTGACAGTTTTTATATTATGATCAAAGTATTGTAATTAATGCCCACAATTAAATCATAACACAGAAGGGCTTACAGTTTTAAAAAACAACAGTCCCCTTGTCCATCTCTCCTTGGCACCAGAGACAGTCACATTAGCTTCTTTTAGCTGTTTCTACCACAGTTATCTTTTTAAATGACCCACTTCATGGGTCATTGCGCCACTTTTTTCACCCCTTCCTTTTCAGATAGGCAGTCCTACGGAGGCTGCTGGTTTTAACTATATGGTACACACTCCCCACCTGTCAGGGTGTCAGTTTCCCCACATGGTAGATATGTAAAACTGTGTCGGAGAGATCATCTTGTTGCAGATTACTGGTCATTGTGCTTTCACCGTTATTCCCAGCAGCAGTTGCTGGTGATTGAGACCAAGAGTTGGCACAGGCTGGGGGCTCAGTGTGTGGACTCAGGACCTTGGCACAAATTTTCTCATCTCCAGTACAGGGGCTGGGGGTGAGGCTGCTTTATCTTTAATGATCTGCCTTCTGTAGTCAGAGTCTGAAGATAAGAAAACCAGTCAGACACGGATCAGTCTTCATTCCCAAGCTGGGTGTCTGCCCTGTGCTTGGCTTTTTGTTTTCCTGCCCTGCTAAGCTAGACTAATGACAGGGATTCCTGTTAACTGAGATATTTCCTAAGTAAAAGAAATAGTTCCTGAGCCCCTAATATGTCCGTATATACCTGTAACTTCAAGAGATACACACCTAAGTGTTTCCCAAGGCTTTTAGAATCCCTTTATTCCTTGTACAAAGTTCTTTGCCCAGTTTGGAGGTTTCAGAGCAAAATTCTAAGGGCTCTTATTCTCCCCTATCCACATTCAGGAGGTTATCACTGTCTGCTTATAGAGGCTTTGCCATGATGGCCACTAAGAGGAAGGGGCAGGGTGGGGCCTCGATGCTGGTCACTTGTGTCAGACCCCTGATCTGTCCTCACAGTTACTCCCTGAATATCTGCCCATTCTGAAAACCCAGCCCCCCTCTGTCTCTTCCTCTGCCTCCAATAAGCCGGGTACCTCAACTCCTTGCAGAGCCTTTCTCAGTAGCACCTGCAGGCCTCTGACCCTACCCTCCTGCTGCTTTCTGCCCAGTTAAATCCCCCCAGCGGTTCTACAAGGCTCTCTTCCTTCTGTAGGCTTTGCGTACAGCTCCATTGCATGCCAAGCCCTTTCTAACATGATCTCCTGATAAGCCACATGGCTTACTGTAATCATCACAATGGAAGAGCAAGCTGTCACGAACATGTCTTGAATTCATATAAACCAGAGTTTGAATTCTGTGCCATTCAGGACTCCTGGGTTGCAAGTAACAGAAAGCTGATGTGAACTGCAGCACCCTTAGCAAAGGGAATATGTTTGCTCACATGTCCAGGCCACTGGCCTGGGGATGCCAGGGAGTTTAATGCCACTATCGGGGCCCTTTCTCCCTCTCTTGATCCTCTCTGCAAGGCTGCTACATTCTCACTTGGGGGTCTCCTGAGGGTGGGAACTTGGCTGCAGGAAGCACTGGGCTTGCATCCTCAGAGCCCCAGCACCAGAAAGAAAGGAGTGCTTTCCCCCAACTCTGGTTATTAATAGAAAAGTCCCACCAGGCCAGTCTGAGTCACTGGCCCTGCCTGTGGCCAAGGAAACATCATCTCTCACCAGAAGGAGCAGCAGGTGCTGAAGAAGGACTAGTTTCTGCAGCTCCTTACTATATGGGGGGCCTAGGCTAAGTGCTTAACCCCTCTAAGCTTCAGCATCCTCATCCATAAGCAGGAGGGTAACTGTTCCTGCCGCCTAGAGTTATTGCAAGGATCAGATGAGACTGTGTGGGTAAAGTTCCTAGCATAGCACACAGCTGGTGCTCAATAAGTGGTGGGGACAGGAAGACTTAGCTGACCTGGGAAGGGCTATTCCACCTGTCTTGCCTGCCACCAGAAGATGCTGAGATCCCCCAAGAGCTTGCCTCCCGGGGTTGTTGATCTACCAACCCAGTGTGGTTGGTAGATCCTTGGACCTGGTTCAAAGGATCCCGGAAAATTATGGAAGCAATCACAGCACTGACAGAGGGAGGTCTTTATGGTGTCTCTAAGCCAGCAGTTCTCAACTTGTGAGTCACGACCCCTTTGGACTGTATTAAAGGTTTGCAGCATTAGGGAGGTTGAAAACCACTGCTCTAAGCTAATTTGCCATGAGAAAAGCAGTTACAGGTAATTGTGAGTGGTCTGAATCAGCCAGTAGTTACTGAGCATGAACCAAGCACTGAGCTAAGAATGCTGGAGAATGCAGATCTATGTCCTACAGCACCATCCTTGGCATAAATAGGACAATGCCACTCATACTGCCAGTATCTTAGGAGGTAGTGGGCTGCTTACCACTGGAGGTGTGCAAGTGATGGCAGGTGCGTGAGTGGGGAGACCCTTAAAGGGCACCACTCTTCTTGAGAGTCGAGGTGGGAGAGCACGGCTCCAGCCCCACTCTGGCATGGCTAGACTGAGTTAGCAGAGAAACGTTCATTCCCTGTAGTAGGCTGGTGGGGCTTCCTCAGGGAAGCCTTCCTAGAGGAGGCAGTACTGGCCCTTGAACTTCAGCACAACTGTAAATATCAGATGACCTCTCACTTTGCCAGAGAGACAGGCTCCCAAGTTGTCACGTCAATGTGTCCCTGCAGGCTTCCTTCTCAGGTTCCACTGTGGATGGATGAGAAGAGGACCACAAGCAGCCCAAGCTCCCCTCACAGCTGAGGGGTACAGAGGCCCTCTATCTCAGCCCCTACAAGGCACCTTTCCCTGGAGGGCTGTGATCACTCTCACTCAGTCACATGCCCTTCCCATAGACCAGTTGCTGTGGACACAACCATGGAATGTGACTTAAAAGTATAAGCTCTGGGGCATAATCATTTGGGGTCACATCCTTGGCTTTGTGACCTTGGGCAAGTTACTCAACCACTTGGGCCTCATTTTTTCACTTGTACAATGAGGGCAACATTCCAGCCTCAGAGGATTTCTGTGAGGATTGAATGGGTTAAATGAGCTGATACATGTAAGCTGCAAACAGCAGTGCCTGGAATATATAAGCATTCAGTAAAGCTTAGCTGCTGTCATCCATCATCATGTTTCACGGTTTTTAGCCACGTTTACATCCTTTGCTTTATTTTCCCTGTTATTCTATAAGGAAGACTGTCCAACAGTCATCAGACCTGTTTGTGAGTTTCTTTTCCAACTCACAGGGAAGCTGAAGTTCTCCTCCCAGTGACCACAGGGCCAGTCCGCAGTATTTCCAGGGAAATTCTATCCCTGGAACTCAGTTGGGAGCGTCTCCTCCTGCTCACAATTCTCCACCCCATTTTATGGCTCATCTCAAGGCAAGCTTCTGACTGGGCAGAAGAGCTGACCCCTCTTGTCTGCTTCTCCCAGGCACAGCTCCATCAAGGCTGAGGAGGCCACATGTGCGACGCCCTTCCACCTCGACCTCTGGTTCTACTTCACGCTGCAAAACTGGGTTCTGGACTTTGGCCGTCCCATTGCCATGGTGAGTATGGGACTGTGGACAAACCCCTGACTGACACTGGAGAGACTTAGTGTCATGTGGATTAGCCAAGTAGATAAGTCCCTTTGCCTTTATCACCTAGTGAACTGAAAGAACAGGCCTGGATGCCTTCATGTGCTTTAGCTCTGTGACTGGAAAGTCAGGCACCTGCCAGCAAGTGGGGGTCGGGGAACTGTGTCCCAACTCTGAACAGTCACAGTATAATGCCTGCAGCCTGTGTCTTGAAGCAGGTTAACCCAGTTTAACCAAATTTCAGGCCAAAGGGCTATGGGAGACAAAGGAGGGTATCCCCCCGTCCTTCCCCACTACCTAGGGCCTGCACCATTTTTGTGGAGGTAAAGAGTTTAGGCTGATTCTGCACAGGCCTCTGAGACTTAGCTGCTTTTTTGTGCCATCTGGTGAAACCATCCCTTTCCTTCTAAGGCTGCTTCATACCTCAGTATACAGTGGTGGCCTCCAAGCAAGGGATTAATACTGGAAGAACACCAAAGCCCCTTACTGATAACAGATAGATGGATGGATAGACAGACAACAGAATGTGAAAAATATTGAGTGAGGTGCCAAGTTTACCAAGTTGTTACTTGTGGGAACTGTGGGGCATACAAGTAACAATATCCAGTTACAGTGCTGAAACTGTAACCTATATGTGCTAGTGATGATGCAAATTAGCAAAGCCCTCTGGAAAGCAGTTTGGCAAGCTAATAACTAGTACTTGTACTAGTACCTATCATAGTAAGTACGCAATACCTTTTTCCTGAATGAAATAATAATTATAGCAAGATAAATACAGCAGCTAGCATACATTGGGTACTTACTCTGTTCTGAGCTCTTTACATGTTTAATTCTATTTAATTCCCACATCAACACCATTATTCATCCCTATTTTATATAGATAAGGAAACTTGAGGATAGAGTGAGTAACTGGCTCAAGGTCACCCAGCTAGCAAGCAGAGGAGCCAGCACCTGAACTCAGGCACTCTGAGTTGAACCTTCATGACAAGGTTCAACTGTCTGTCACATAAGTATCCAGAATCCTAATATCCTGACCAAAAAATACCCCTTCCGAGAATCTGCCTTAAGGACATAATCAGCAAGAAGTCAACGGCTTCTCTACCCAAAGATGTTCATTGCAGTGTTGCTTATAAAAGCCTAAACTTGGAAGTGACTTCAATCAACTTCACTGTATCCATTACAGAGGATGTTTCCTGGCAGAAACAGAAATTATGGATACTATAGAATAAGCTGGAATACTTAGGAGGAAAAAATATGGCTCCATGGCACTTAGCTTGACTGATTGCCAGTCAGTTAATAGTCTTATCTACCTCAGATCAAAGATTCAGTGGGGATAAAGGAAAGCTGTCCTGGCAGTGGGGTAAGGGAGTTATGGTGGATGCTGGCTCTCCTTTCTGCAGATTTTTTGTAAAGTTTACATGTCACCATTTAAATTTGGAAAGAGGGGCCCGGTGCAGTGGCTTACACCTGTAATCCCAACACTATGGGAGGCCGAGGCAGGCGGATTGCCTGAGCTCATGAATTTGAGAACAGCCTGAGCTAGAGCGAGATCTTGTCTCTAAAAAATAGCTGGGGGTGGTGCCTGTGGCTCAAAAGAGTAGGGCGCCGGGCCCATATGCCAGTGGTGGTGGGTTCAAACCCAGCCCCCGGCCAAAAAAAAAAAAAAAAAAAAAAAAAACTGAATAAAAAATAGTTGGGCATTGGCTCAGCGCCTGTAGCTCAAGCGGCTAGGACACCAGCCAAATATACCAGAGCTGGCAGGTTCAAATCCAGCCCAGGCCTACCAAACAACAATGACAACTACAACTAAAAAAAAAAAAAAAATAGCCGGGCGTTGTGGTGGGCGCCTGTCCTCCCAGCACTGGGGAGCTGAGTCAAGAGAATCACTTAAGCCCAAGAGTTGGAGGTTGCTGTGAACTGTGACCCCATGGCACTCTACCCAGGGCGACAGCTTGAGACGCTGCCTAAAAAAAAATGTTGGGCATTGTGGCGCCTATAGTCCCACCTACTCGGGAGGCTGAGGCAAGAGAATTGCTTGAGCCTAAGAGTCTGAAGTTGCTGTAAGCTGTGACTCCACAGCACTCTACTGGGGGGTGGAGGGCTGCGACAAAGTGAGATTCTGTCTCTAAATAAATAAAAATGTAGAAAGAAGAGGGATTGAACTAAGAGGGCATCTAATCAGGTTTGTGCGTGAGCTTGGACAACTCCCTATCCTCTGGGCTCTGTCTCTTTATCTTCAAGGAGACTAACTGCTTTGAGCCTTCTTTCAGCATTAAGCTTCCCCTTATTGGGGGCCAGAGGAGTTTCCATTAAAGTAATCCTCTGGGGAGAGGGGGAGAGGAGGCCAGGAGTGGGCTAATGGCTCTCCTCACTCACTAGGGCTCAGCCGCAGCTGGTCTAATAGAGTCTCCAGTTGGGTAAATCACTTCCCTTATCCTACCCAGAATTGCTGTGGCTACTATGACCCTAAATGGAATTGTTTTGAGTATACATTTAAAAACCTCATAGATACACTAGAGCTTTTCAAATGCATGCATTATAGCTTCAGATTTGTAATAACAAGAATCAAAACTTATAAGTTATAAAAATTAAATTCTCAGCCAGGCATGGTGGCTCATGCCTGTAATCCTAGCACTTTGGGAAGCCAAGGTGGATGGATTGCTTGAACTCTTGACTTTGAGACCAGCCTGACCAAGAGTGAGACCCCATCTCTACTAAAAATAGAAAAACTAGCTGGGTGTTGTGACAGGCGCCTATAGTCCAGCTACTTGGGAGGATCCCAGCAAGAGGATTGCTTGGGGTTGCTTGAGGTTGCTGTGAGCTGTGACGCCATAGCATTCTATCCAGGGTGCCAGAGTGAGACTCTGTCTCAAAAAAAGAAAAAAAAAAAAAATTAGATTCTTCCTAACCCTTCCCGCTCTCACTATTGACAGTCTGGGGGAACATCTTCCACTCCTTTCTCTGTTCATACAAATACATATATGCATATTTTTCTTTTTTTCTAACCTAAGTGAGATTTTACTGTATACCTTACTCAGCAAGTTACTTGTTTTACGCTAGAATATATCATAAACTGGGTGTCGTGGCTCATGCCTGTAGTGCCCACAGCTCAGGAGGCTGAGGCAGAAGAATTGTTTGAGCCCATGAGCTTACATCCAGCTTGGGACTTCAAAATAAAAATAAAAAAGGAATATATAATGTCATTTCTGTTAATGGCAGAACCTTCCATAGTAAAGAAGTACTATAATGTATTCACCTAGTCCTGTTTGATTGAAGAGTCTGTCTATTTCTGGTATTTTGCGGTCACAGAGTGTTTGGCAAACATATATCTTGATATAAGTAGAGATACACGTGCACACACACACAAACACAGAGAGATTGACATTTCCGTGTCCTAAGAGTTTCATTTCTACAAGTTTGTTTTATCCAATATGGGATTTCTGAGTTAAAAGAGACCCCCATTTAAATTTCTGACTGAAAATTTTGGTCATTACACGTGTTTTCAATCAACAGACGCTAGGAGTATAGTAAAATGTTTGGACCTTGCGTGGGGGTTTTCACACTCTCCTGGACAAGGCCAGCACTTGGAGGTAGACAAGAGGGGAGAGAGGGTGTTAGAAAAGGGGGAACTGTCCCCTGGCCAGGCCACCTTCCTCTCTAGGGAAGGTAAGGAGGAAGGACTTTTATGTAGAGACAGAGTCTCACTTTGTTGCCCTCCATAGAGTGCTGTAGCGTCACAGCTCACAGCAACCTCCAGCTCTTGGGTTTAGGCGATTCTCTTGCCTCAGCCTCCCAAGTAGCTGGGACTATAGGCACCTGCTACAACACCCGGCTATTTATTTGTTGCAGTTTGGCTGGGGCCAGGTTCAAACCCGTCACCCTCAGTATATGGGGCCGGCACCCTACCCACTGAGCCACAGGCGCTGCCCTGAAGCTACTTTGTAGATATCCTGTATTTCCTACTTTGTCTCCTAATGTATACTTGGACTTGATTTGGAAGCAGTTCATCCACACAGTGGATAGTGCATTTTTCCACACTTAGGCCTAGTGGTCAAGAGACACTGTCATCATGACAGGCCCTGGGTGTACCAGAGCCCTAAGGTTCTAAGTAGACTACCTGGGCAACCTCTCATGTTACAGATGGGGAAACTGAGGCCTAGAGAGGGGAAGAACTAGCCCAGGGTCACCCAGTAAGTTGGTGGCACAACTGAGTCCCAAAAGAGCCTCCTGACTCCCAGGCTAGAACCCCGGGAGATTCCACTGGGCAAGGAGCACAGGGTCAGGTCCTGGATTTACTTCTACTGTGTGCCTGGGGGATAAGTCGGTTTACCTTTACTTACACTCAGTTTCCCAGTCCAAGAATACCTTCATCCCAGGGCTGCCAAGAGAATACCTAGAGATCACAACAAGAATTAAGTGTATGTGATGGGGGTGGGGCAGGCTCCAAAGGGCCTCACCGGCTGTGCCCAAGTGAGCCTATTCTTCTCCTTGCTTCCCAGCTGGTGTTCCCGCTTGAATGGTTTCCACTCAACAAACCCAGCGTGGGGGACTACTTCCACATGGCCTACAATGTCATCACACCCTTTCTCCTGCTCAAGGTATAGTCCAGGTCATCTACCCCACACCCTCCAGCCCCATTCATCCAACTGCTTGGCAGGAGACCAGTGCTAAGGCCTGGGCCCTGACTCGGGCGTTCCCCTGCCTAACTGCTAGGGGATGAAGGCTGTGGTAGAGGGATATGTCAGGGGCCTAGGGGCCAGGGCAGGCAGAGCCAGGAGGGATAGAGAAGGCCCCCCAAGGATGGGCATTTGGCTTGGGCCTCACCCTGGTGTGGCGGCAGGTGAAGTGGGAGAGGTTCAGGCAGAAAGATCTGAAGGCTAGGTTGGGCTTGGAAATCAGAAAACATTTGGGGAGGCTGAGATGGAGGTGATTGGGGGGTCAGAGAGTGGTCAGGGGCCTGGGAAGGCTAGCCCAAAGGAAAGGCAGCACTGGGAGCCAGGCACAGTGGCTCAGGCATGTAATCCTAGCACTATGGGACACTGAGGCAGGTGGATTGCCTGAGCTCAGGAGTTCAAGACCCGCCTGAGCAAGAACAAGACCCAGTCTCTAAAAAAGTAGCCAGGCAGGTGCCTTTAGTCCCAGCTACTCAGGAGGCTGAGGCAAGAGGATCACTCGAGCCCAAGAGTTTGAGGTTGCTGTGAGATATGACCCCATGGCACTCTACTCAGGGCAACAAAGTTAGTCTCTGTCTCAAAAAAAGGAAAGAAAGGCAGCACTGGGAGCTGATCAGTCCTGTGCTCTACAGAGCTCTGATTTTGAGATGTCACTGAGAGCCCAGAGCAAAGTCTTCTGACTTTGCACTTTGTCAAATAAGGGCTCTTAAAACTACTATACACTGAGTGTCCCTAATCCAAAATCTGACATGCTCCAAATTCTGAAACTTTTTGAGCACCAACATGATGCCACAAGTGGAAAATTCCACACACAACTACTTAACACAAACTCTGATGCACAAAATTATTTAAAATATTTTATAAAATTACCTTCATACTATCTGCATAAGGCATATATGAAACATAAATGAATTTCATGTTCAGACTTGTGTTCCATCCCCAGCATATCTCATTATGTATATGCACATATTTCAAAATGTGAAAAAAATACAAAATCTAAAACACTTCTGGTCCCAAGCATTGCAAAGAAGGAGGTACACTAAAGCTCCATCTACTATCCCCATCATTTTGTTTTGAAGAAAGACATTTCAAATCTTCAAAAGTAGAAGGGATATGATCTCAAAATTCAGGGGTGTGTTCTCAGTGAAATAATGTCATTTCAGAAGCACCTGCTTTCATTCCGGACATTTTCTTCACCGTTTCCAGAATCCAATCACTCAGAAACTGGGATCCCTTCAGCAGGCCAGCCCAGTTACCCAGAGGCACAGCTGGGGGCAACGGGAGGGCTGGGCCTGGAGCCTGGACTCCAGCATTAAAGGCCTGCTTGTCAAGTTCAGCACATGGCTCTGATAGGACCTTAGATAATGGTTGTGTCCTTTATTTCCTCCCGGGGAAAAGGAAGTGCTGTTCCTATCCCCTGCTGGGTTCATAGTGACCGTGTGAGAATCTGGAGGCTGGGCTGGCCTGCTGAAGGGACCCACCAATTTTGAAGTGACTCTCCAGCTGGCAATTTCCAGCCCAGGCCAGGCAAAAGAGAGGGATGCAGAAAGTGGCACACTGAGATAGAGTCACACCGAGTCATGCTGCTGGCCTCACTCTGAACCTCAGCTCATCGAGCGGTCCCCACGCACCCTGCCACGCTCCATCACCTACGTCAGCATCATCACCTTCATCATGGGCGCCAGCATCCACCTGGTTGGCGACTCCGTCAACCACCGCCTGCTCTTCAGTGGCTACCAGCACCACCTGTCTGTCCGGGAGAACCCCATCATCAAGAATCTCAAGCCTGAGACCCTGGTGAGGCCGCCTCCCACTCCCCCACGTGTCAGCCCGGCCAGTGTCAGCACAATCTGTCTTCAGAGGCTAAAGAAATTGCCTTTACACATCACTGCCCTTGCCCTACTAAAGCATGCTGCTACCCGAGGGCACTGTCACCCTCCCCAAGCTGCATTATTAGGAAGTGGCACATGAGGGGCTCCCACCTGGGGGTGAGGTCCTGGGAGTGGGAGGAGGGTGGCTAGAAGCGCTGTTTGGGGCCCCAGGACAGCCCCCCGGACCGACGTCCCCCTCTAACCCTCAGATCGACTCCTTTGAGCTGCTCTACTACTATGACGAGTACCTGGGCCACTCCATGTGGTGAGTGACGTCTCTGTCTATCCCAAAGGCCCACTGCCTCAGGGACACGGGACACACTGGACAAGGCTCATGGGCCCTAGGACTCCGTGAGTTAAGCAGGGCAGTTGGAATGGCCTCCTCTTTCCCTGGAAGGCACCTGAGCTGGGCTCTGAGAGGCTGTCCCAAGACTCAGCAGGGTTGCCAGTCCCAGGGACGGACAGTCTCGCCCTTTGCCTCCTCCCAGCCTGCAGTGCATGTGGCAGCCACCAGAGGGCAGCGGGCAGCTGTTGTCCCTCCCAAGCCTGGGGAGGTGGCAGGGAGGAGGACTCTGCTCTGATAAACAACCCCCAGGTGGCCACAGGGGGACAGAAGAGGGGGCTGCAGGAGAGTTCCCCACCGTGTCAGAACTGCTCTTTGCCAGCTGGAACTGTGAGGGGTAGGGGTGGCCAGTGCAAAACTCCCAGGGCAGCTCTTCCCACCCTGTCTCACCCAGATTCCCATCCCCCCACAACCTCCCCTCCCCCACAGTCAGGAGGACACATTAGAAATGAGACAGTCAGTCTCAGGCTGGCCCAGGACAAAGGAGGGCAGAGGCTGCAAAGGAGGCAAGAGCCAGCCCCAACCAGGCCTCACTGGGATGCTGGACTCTCCCCTCACAGCCTGCATGGGGTTTCTAGGTCCTTGGAGTCTGTCCAGGTCTCCTGTCAGCTCTCCGGCCTTTGCTTGGAAGGCCTGTCCTGCAGGATGCTGGAGTTGGGACAGGGGAACAGAGGCCTGGAGCAATAGTGGAGTATTCTGGGAATGGGGGGTGGTGGTGGTGGTGGTAAGGAGATGGGTCCGGGATGGACGGTGGGGAGAGTGATGGGGAACGGGAGCCTATTGGTCTCAGGAGGGAGGTGGTACTTTGGGGTGAGATGTGAGGGGTGAATCTGTGGGCTAAGCCTGGCTAGGGGCTTCATAGAGTTGTCCCTCCATCCCTGCCCCTGTGGGAGGTGCTGTTCTGGTCCTTTGTTTTTCTGGGGGTTTCTTTGTTTTTTGTTTTTGAGACAGAGTCTCATTACGTTGTCCTTGGTAGAGTGCCCTGGCTTCACAGCAACCACAAACTCTTGGGCTTAAGCAATTCTTCCACCTCAGCCTCCCAAGTAGCTGGGACTACAGGCACCTGCCACAACGCCTGGCTATTTTTTTGTTGCAATTGTCGTTGTTTGGCTAGCCTGGGCCGGGTTCGAATCTGCCAACCTTGGTGCATGTGACTAGCTCCATAACCACTGTGCTATGGGCACTGAGCCCCCTTGTTTGTTTTTTAACCCAGACCTAGACCCTCTCTGCCTGTCTTCAGCCCCACTCAGTACACAGGTCTCCAGGTCAGCAGGTGTCCGGGAGTGAGATAGAGACCCCCCTTTCCCTTCTATGGAGGGAGTAGTGGCCAGGGCAGGGTGGAAAGGGCCTACACCTGTAGCCCCTGGGCCTCTGGTGTGCATGAGCCTTGCCTCCCTTGCTGTATTCTGTCTCACCCTTAACCCCCAGCACGAGATAGGCTGGGTGGGGTGGAGCACCCCTCGCCCAAGCCTGTTGTGTAAACCATGAAGCAGCACTGCAGAGGCCCGTACTCCACGGGATATGCAAGGAGCCAGTGCAGAGGCCGTGGGGAGGAGAACCTGAATGGAGGTGAGGGCCAGGGCCACTGCACAGCCTCTCAGGTCCTGGCCTCCCTGTCACAGGTACATCCCCTTCTTCCTCATCCTCTTCATGTACTTCAGCGGCTGTTTCACTGCCTCTAAAGCAGAAAGCTTGATGCCAGGGCCTGCCCTGCTCCTCGTGATGCCCAGTGGCCTGTACTACTGGTGAGTGGACATGAGGGAGAGCACTGAGTAAACCACAGCAGTAAATTCCACCCTCGACCTCTGACCTGTTATGTGGCCCCAGATGTGACTGGCCTGCTCTGGGCCCTGCTTCCTCCCTTATCTAATGGGAACCGATGACCACTTTGCAACCATAAACCCAGGCCTAAGTGTGGCAGGCAGGTAAGAGAAAGGTATGCGGTCGCAGTCTCTCCAGCCTCACACCCCATCTCCCAGAACCCCAGGGCTGCCCTCAGGCCAACACCAAGTCCTGTGGAGCCTTGTGGGCATCAGTTTCCTTTTCTGTGAGATGGGTGACACCTCCCTCTCTACCTCTTAGGAGATGGTGAGGATCTTGGGAAGAAAAAGAGCTTTGTGCAGTCCAAAGCATTATGGAGATGAAATTCCCTAGCCTCAGGAGCTTCTCGCCTGTTTTTTTTTTTTTTTTTTTTTTGGAGACAGTTTCACTATGTCCCCCTCGGTAGAGTGCCGTGATGTCATAGCTCACAGCAACCTCCAGCTCTTGGGCTTAGGCAATTCTCTTGCCTCAGCCTCCCGAGTAGCTGGGACTACAGGCGCCCACCACAATGCCCGGCCCCTCACGTGGTTTCTTTGTTCCTGCCAACTCTGTCTTCCCATTACGGAGGACACAGGCTTCAGCCAGGTTCTCAGCCCTCCTCTGTCACTTCTGCCCTGGAGATAGGTCACCTGGGGATTGCAGGTATTGGAGGAAGGACCCGGGACAAGACTGGGACCTTCTCAGATGGGAGGCCTCCCTAAAAATGAAAGGGACCTCCTCTCCTGTGGCAAACTCCAGGACACCTCTAGGGCCCATCCCCTGCCTGGCTGAAAGGGCCACCAGAGCCCTTATGCTTCCTGAGGAGAGGATTAAAAGGAATGAGTGACAGCTATAGCAAGAGGGAAAGAAAGAGGGAAACTTGCTGCCTAGTTTTTTTTTTCTTTTTTCTCTTTGATAACTGGTATCAACCTGCCTAGTTCTTACCAGTAGTGTGTTGGTGCAGCAATAGCTACAGTAGCAGCAGCAGTAATCATTTGTTGAGCAATATGCTTTTCCAAGAGACATACAGGGGCCATTTACGCCCCCTTCATAAGTGAGAAAACAGAAGCTCCTAGATGTCATAGAAATCCCACAAGGTCATACAACCTCTAAGTTGCAGAACTATAGTTCCTTGAATATAAGGGGTGAGCTATAAATTCTCCCTAGAGGCAGGGGAATGGACCTCCAATAAGTGTCACTGAGCTCCTGGCCATATGCTAGGTACTGCCTTGGGCACTGCAGGAACCTTGGGTGATCTGAGACTATTTCAGTCTGCAAGAAAATGATAGTAACAACCACTATAAATTGCTATTATATTCCAAACTCAAATGCCTACAGGAACCAAGCAGGTAACAGAAGCACATCAAGTGGACAGCAGGTGAGGCAATAGGGGATGGTGAGGACTGTGGCAAAGTGTAGAACAGTGCTTTCTCTAAAGGGGGCAGTTGCTTTCTTCTCCAGCCAGTTTTTATCATGTGGAAATAAAGCCTAACAAGATTGGAGAAGCCAGAAATCTCCATTTTCACATACTCTGTTAAATATTGGCAACAAACAACTATTTAAAATTAGTAACTCTACAAGCCTGAGTAATATTCTGCTGTGGCTTAGCAGGGCGTGGTTCTCTGAGCCCTCTCACCAGAGGAGCTGCTCTGACTGCTTGGGAGGGCTGCCTGGCCCTCCAGTGGGGGGAGGGCTGCCAGGCTGAATGCAGTTGCCATGGCAGCCACCTCACCTCACCACTGGTATCTCCAGGTACCTGGTCACGGAGGGCCAGATCTTCATCCTCTTCATCTTCACCTTCTTCGCCATGCTGGCCCTCGTCCTGCACCAGAAGCGCAAGCGCCTCTTCCTGGACAGCAACGGCCTCTTCCTCTTCTCCTCCTTCACCCTCACCCTCTTGCTTGTGGCGCTCTGGGTGGCCTGGCTGTGGAATGACCCTGTACTCAGGAAGAAGTACCCAGGTGTCATCTATGTTCCTGAGCCCTGGGCTTTCTACACCCTCCATGTCAGCAGTCATCATTGAGTCCCTGGCACCAGCCTCCAGAGCTCCGCTGGGAAGGGGGCCATGGAGGTGTGAGAGCACAGGGTGTGTGCCGGTGTGCACGTAGGTGGGTGCAGGTTGAGCCAGTGCTGAGAACACGTGTTGAGTATGCCTCCTCCCCGTGGATTGGTGTGTATGCGAGCATGTGGCTGTTTGGTGTGTGTGTGTGTGTGTGTGTGTGTGTGTGTGTGTGTGTGTGCAGAGTCTGTTGTAAGACTTAACTATTTTGGTTAAGTTTCTGTTTGGTTTGGATCTTTTTAGGATCAGATTTCATTTTAGGGAGCATGTTTAGGCCAGGATCCACACCCTGGCCCTCCTCTGCACCTGATGATGTTGGAGACCCCTGCTTAGGGCTGGTCTCTTCTTCCTGGGAGATCTTCAGATAGCTGTGCAGGAAAGGCCTGGGTGGGACAGAAGCTGGGAGGGAACTTGATGTGTCATCCCACCACTGCCCGGCTCACCCCCCAGGCCTCCACCCTGACCCTGGCTGCTAGGTTACCAGAGTCATATCAACTTTCTGTGCATTGTTGAACAGTGCACTTACTTCCCTCTCTGGGCCTTGTGTGCACTGGATGGGCCCAAAGTGAGTCAGCGGGCTACAGACCCCCTCAGGGGAGCCTGGGGATGGACAAGGGGGCTCTGTCCTTTTGCTGCCCCCTCCAGTCTAGGATGGTATATGCACCCCAGATTCACCGCTCTTAACTGCACAAGCTGAGCTTGGGGTCTAGCAATGCTGGCTCTCCAGCCCTCTGCCTCTCCCTCCACCGGAGGCTCTGTTTCCCTGCTCCCACTCCAGAATTGTGGTACCCACTTGTCAGCCTGACCACAGGTGTTTGACCTGCCCCTGAAGGCAGAGTTCTCAAACACTTGCCCTGCACCCTGAGCCCCATCAGAGGGGTCAGGGGACATGAGCCCTCTGTAGTCAGCTTCCCTCAGCCTGAATCCTCCCCAGAAAAGGGAGGCCTCGCTCAGCACACTGGGCCTCCCAGCCCACCCACCTTTTCCCAGGCATTGGGTCCAGATCCCCTCACAGAGAAAGGCTTCACAGCCTCATTTATTTAGCCTGCACTGGCCCATGTGCACTTGGGTCTCAGAGATCTACCTTGCCTGACCCAGGTCCTGCCTCCTCTCCTGTGCTCTCAGGGAGCCCCATACCTCAGATTCTCCTTTTTATGTTGGGGTATCCCCTCTCCCTCCTTAGGAGTCCCCCAGCTCTTGGTTCAGTCCCCATCACTGGCAGAGTGGGACAGGTGGTGAGGTGGGAATAAAAGCTGGTATGGGGCCAAGCCTGGCTGGCAGCTGTTTCTTGCCTGGGTATGCGTTGGGGAGGCAAGAGGGAGTAGCAGAGAGACTACACGGGGGCCCAGGCTGGAGCCAGAGGCACCTCCTAGCAGCAGCCCTGGTCTTGCTAAGAGCAGGTGCTCGCACTGGCCTCTGTGCCACAGGTTCCAGGGCAAGATGGTCCTGGTCCTCTGGTCAGTCCCAGCTCTTTCCAAAGGAGTCTGGGGTCATGGGGGCGAGGGCATCTCCAGACCTTTCCCATCTGGCTGGACCGCCCACTGCAGAGCCTGTTTCAGAGCCTGAAGCAGAGGCTGCCCTTTGGGGGAAAGTGGGAGGCGGGTTGGTAAGAGGTTGGCACTTAGCCTTAGGCAGGTCACCTGACCTATTGGGGCTTTAGCTCTTCACATGCAAAGTTCTCAGCCTCACAACACAACTACCAGAGACTTACAGGGGCTTGTGTCATCAGACAACACAGAGGAAAGGCAGTGTGAGATGGGAAATGGTCCCAACCAGGTGTCCTGTCCCCCCACCTGACCAGCAAACTCATTTGCTTCCATCCCTACATCAAGGATACTGTTCTTGCAAACCCTCTGGTTCCAGAAGTGTTCTCTACAGAAGGACTTAATTTCCTACGCAGGAGTCTGATGGTATGGGGTTTGAAGCTTATACAATTTAAGGAGCCCTTGATAAGAAAAGGGGGAAAATTGATTAAAATTAGGAATAGGCCAGGTGCAGTGGCTTACACCTATAATCCTAGCACTCTGAGAGACCAAGGCAGATGGATTGCCCAATCTTGGGAGTTTGAGACCAGGCTGAGCAAGAGCGAGACCCTGTCTCTACTAAAAATAAAAAAAACTAGCCAGGTGGTTTGGCACCTGTGGCTCAAGCAGCTAAGGTGCCACCCACATACACCTGAGCTGGCAGGTTCGAATCCAGCCCAGGCCCACCAAACAACAATGACGGCTGCAACCAAAAAATAGCCAGGTGTTGTGGCGGGTGCCTGTAGTCCCAGCTACTTGGGAGGTGGAGGCAGGAGAATCGCTTGAGCCCGGGAGTTAGACGTTGCTGTGAGTTGTGATGCCACAGCACGACCCAGGGTGACAGCTTGAGGCTCTGTCTCGAGAAAAAAA